>JAIFTH010000632.1:0-20530 GCA_019968535.1 Fragariocoptes setiger | reverse complement strand
GCACACGCACACGCACACGCACACGCACACGCACACGCACACGCACACGCACACTTATATTCGTGCTCTTAAAAGCGAATTAGTGAAGAACAGAGTTTAGTGCCATGACTATAAAGTTTGCAGAATTTGTCATTGATGTTGCGAACGTACATGAACTAGATGGCGCCACAAGTATCGAACTTTTGCTATATAGTGTGTCGAACTGCGCATACGAACGTACGCACGCACACACACACGCACTGTTCTATGTGGCTTACACTAACGCACTCCAAATGGACGTGGCTTCATTTCGTATTAGATGTTGGTTGCGACGCGATCGTTGCTTCACAACAACAGTTTGATTACAATAAGTTCACTTCGTCAATGTTGTCGCACCTAAACAATAAAAACAATAATGACAGGAACAACAACGATCGATAGACAATCACAATTTCAAGAAATTTCCTAATAAATCTATCAATATCAACAAGTCAATTAAGGAAGAAGTAATGTCGCACCAATGATCTAAACCAATTGCACATCGATTGAAAAATACACAACATGTTTGTCACAATCAGTGACCATCAACATGGATGTAAATTTCGACATCGACAGCGAACGAAAACAACAATCGCTAATACAGAAACCAAAGAAACAACGTCGACGACGATCACAACAAGACTGTCACCTGTAAAAAAAAGTATCAGAGCGCCAAATCAAAGACACAGTCAAGTTAAAGACATAAACATAACGAAATGTCGCCGAACCCAACGAACATCATTACTGAATGCTTATTTGATGACACTATCATTGGCGCTCATTAATGCTTACATTATCAATCGAGCAACACTATCGATTGGTAAGTGTTGTGCAATCACATCGCATAGACTATATCTTCACTGTCATTTTGATTGAAAATTATTAATTGTGTTTTTTTGATGTTTTTTTCACTTCGAACAACTTTTCTTGTTTGAAATAATCGTTCACACGAACAAACTTGGCCATTCTATCATTGAATGCCGTGACGATTCTTGATTGCGCGCGTGCACCGCATGTGATATTTTTTTTGCACGTATGCGTGCACGTCGTCAACCGTCCGACCGGAACGTGGGAACAAAACTATAAACAACACCACCTGGTGCAGCTCAACCAGTGTTGCCTTCAGCAGTCGCAGCCGGAATCGCAGCGACGACAACAACAACAACGATAAATACAGTCTCACAATTGGATGCATCAAGCATCGGCAAAGGTGAAGGTGGCAGTGGCAACCTTGACCAAGACGTTCACTTTCTGTTGCTCATGTCGGACACACAAATCGCCATCTGGCAAACGCCAATCATATATCACGAGCCGCAGACAATTTTAACATTGCATGATACATCGAAATCAGCTCAATCAACAGCGCCGGATCGCTTCAAAAGATCCACAACCTCAGACAGTCTTGCAACAAGTGTTTCCTTTTCTAATTTGGCTGACCGCCAGAACATTGACCAGAATAGTGGTAAGTTTACTCATTATTGTTGTGGTTTTGCGAATTCATTGTGAAAGTTGACACTTTGTTTGCAGTCATCAGTTCATACTTTAAAAAGCTTACACTGTTTACAGTTCAACTATTTGCAGTGTCAACTAAAAACTGAAAGCTTGAAGCTGAAATATCGCACTTCCGCAACCATTTTGACGCTTGAAAATGAGCAATAGAGAAAAAGAGAGAAAACAAAAGAACTTGCATTAGTGCGTGCAACAATCAATTAAGTCGATTGGCCGTGTCGCAAACATGGACTCGTTGATCATTACTTCTTGCCTTACAAATGTTATAATTTCTTCTCGAGCCTGACTAACATCTGCTTCTTTCATTCATTCTCTTTGCTCTCTCTCTCTCTCTCTCTCTCTCTCTCTCTCTCTCTCTCTCTCTCTCTCTCTCTTATTCTCTGATCATTTTCTTCTTTTTCTTCTTTAAAAATGAATGCACAAACAACGCTAACAAACATACGAAAATCTGGTAAAAAACACGAACACGAAACTGACGTATTGTTGCTGTCCAAAATAACATCAACTAAAGTAGAAGTCGCAGCCAAAGCATTAGACAGTAGAAGAAACAGCAACAAGAATAGCAGAATCAACAATCGAACACGACGTGCCAACGCTGGGCACACTGAACATGCCACCGTAGACTCTGATGCCAGCGGACCATCTGGCGCGACAGTCAACTCTGTCGCTGGAGTGAATGTTGTGACCGACAACAGCAATAGCGATGGCAATGGCAGTGCCAACAGCGTAGAGCATGAAAGAGACGACCGGCACGAGCACCGGCACGTTCACGACTCCAGCAGCAGCAACAGCAACGAAAGCAACACTGGCAACGATAGCAGCAATAGAAATGGAAGCAACAACGACGACGCTAATAGCAGCGGCAATAAGAGGCCCGGCACGCACGACGATGACGACAGCCACGACAACAACAGTGATCACGAAACGCAGCGTCTTATGGTTCGTCAACACCAGCAACAACATAATGCTCACGTGTACGACGACGGCGATGATGACGATGATGTGACTGCGTCGATAGCAGCGACGGCCGGAAGTGCGAAGAGCAACCAACAGCAGTCGCAGCCGCAGCATCAGCGTCGACTGGTCGACATGGACGTGCATATTGAACGTCGCTACGTGTTTGCCGCCGATTCGAGCGGCGCCATCGTGCGCTTTTCGTTTACAGCAGCCTCACAGCAACACAGCGTTTCCGGTGTAGCATCGACAACGCCAACAGTGGTGCCGCTACATTGGCCGCCAACAACAGCAACAATGAACGTGACAAATGTCGCCGTGGAAGCAGCGGCGACTCAAGTTTCCGGCGGCCACACAACAATAGCAACTACAGCAGCACCACACAGCACTGCAATAGCAGATGAAGTTGATGATACTATAAAGTTGCTGTGGTCAGCAGCGTCCGAATTAGCTGACATCACGTGCTACAGTGCTGAGTCGCGTAGCCTTGCAGGCAAGAGAAACAGCGACAGCAACAGAGATCATGTGGCACAATTAAAATTAAAATTACAATTACAGCATAGCAATGTCAGTGCTGGCAACAATTTGGGCGTTGGCGACAAACAACAGCTAAACAATCAAACCACACACAATGTTGACCAAATGCACGGAATCAGTGCTAACGACGACAGTTCCGCTGCAAGTGCTGTCACAAGCGACACCAGTGTCAACATAGAGAGCGATAATGACAACGACAATGGTAATGGTAACATTGGGCGTGTTATTGTGATTGGTGCTCGCCATCACAATGGTGGCCAGTTTGCGAGCGCCAAATCGAAGCGCAGTGAAACGACAACAGCAACAAGTGCAACAACAACACACGGTCGGCGTGTGTCGCCCGCGCAGCTTGACGGTAAACAAGTAGCGGCAGCAACAAGTGCAACAGATTTCGAGCAGCCAACTGCCATCGACAATGACGACGATGGTCAATCTCAGTCTCAATTAAAATTGAGTGTCGATTGGATCAACGAACGTGTGTTTGTCGTGCACAAGCAACGCTTGTTGTCGTTCGATTTCGAAGGCGACCATCGTCGAGTGCACTTGGACGACTTCCGTCCGATCCCGTACACAATGAAAGTGGACCCGTGCAACGGCTATGTGTTTTGGTTGACTCGTGGCGAGCGTCACAACGCTATCTACCGTTTGGACATGGCAACATTCACTGATCATCAGCCAGCCACTGGCGCCAATAACGGTAATGGCACCCAACGTTGGCAACAGGTGAGCAGTCGTCAGGCTATACCGATTGTTCGCCACTTGCCACGCAACGCCACCCGCTTCTTCATTGACTACGACGACGGTGTGTTGTACGTACCCGTGGCAGGTGAACGGCATAACATACGCCAGAAGTCGGGCGTGACGGTGCCCAAACCGGCTGAAGGCGCTCATTGGCAACAACGTTACGAGCTTAGCAGCGCTCAATTACGGCTGACCACGTCAGCTAACGGTGCTGAAATGATCAATAATGGCAACGAACGTAATCGACGCGATTTGCACGCGTTGCAAGCCAACGAGGGCGAGCTGTTGGCATTCGAGCTGGACGGCACTAATGGGCGCACCGTGATTGGGACGCACAATGTTTGGTCCGAGGAGACATTGGACACGTTGGCGCGCGTACGCGACATGATCTACAACAACGAACCAGATCCGAGACAACGATTCTATTGGCTCACAAGTTGGGGAGAATTGTGCGAACAATATCTTGACACCAACGACACAAAGCACAGTTTGCTGAACGAGGCGTCACAAGTACAGCATGGTTTTAGACGTCTATTGCTGGTGTCAAGTGCCAATCAACCGCGTCCACGTAGATCCGCCTCAAGCTCACCTGATTGTGTCACACCCGCCGAGGGCAACAATAATACCGCATTCGTTGCAAGTGTCACCATTACGGACGGCAATGATAAATCTGCAGTTTCATCATCATACGACACCATACCGTTTGGTCAACATTCATCACTGTTGATGACGGCCGACAACGCGCAAATGAGCCGATCGTCGGCATTCTCGCGTACGGCCTCAGTGTGGTTGGGTGTGGCCATAGGCGTGGCAATGCTCGCGCTGGTAGCGCTCATATTTGCCGTCGCATTACGATACCGCCAATACCAGCTACAACAGAGTCAGCAGCAACAGCAGCATTGTGGCTTGCAGCGCGGCACAATCGAACGCTCGTCGACACCCTCAACGACGGCCTCAACGTCGACATCGGCGTCGGCAGTGTCGCGCTTGTCGCACATGTCGCATCTGTCACATACTGCCAGTCACGTGACAACGCAATCTTCATCAACAAATACTCATCAACAGCATCAACAGCAACAACAGCAGCAGCACCAACAACAACAACAAACACAGATGATGCATCTGTTGCATTTGGATACCTTGCCAAATCTGTTTGTTAGTCCAGTGAGCAACGAAACCAATTCTATGCAGCTGCAGCCACAGCAGCAACAGTTGGGCAAACTGCGGCGCGCACCTGAGCATTGCCAAGAGTCAAACAAGTTGTATATCCCGAGCGAATTGTTACACGACGACAAATTGGGCGCCATACCGCGCATTGCGGCCTCGCAATTGGCCATCGACGTACACCGATGCATTGGACGCGGCCATTTCGGCACAGTGTTCGCGGGCATACTCACACTGGACCATTGCAATGTGGCCAACATGAAAATGATGAGCGCCCTCGTCAGCGCCAGCGACATTGGCAAGTCCACGATGCCGCGTCGTCATTCGTCGTCGTGCACTACAACGGCCAGCACTAGCGGACACGGTTCAGTGCTGACCAGTGGTGGTTACCTGACACCAAATCATTATCATTGTAACTGTAGCCAGCGTAACATATTCTCCTCGAACGGATCATCGACGGCGTCGCATTCATTGGCCTCCGATCACTACTCATCGCCATCTTCGTCTGGATCAGCATCGTCATCGACGTCAACATCGTTGGCGCTAGCATCAAATCATGTGTCGAACGGCTCAACAACGTCGGGCGCCGACACTCACTGTACGCGACGTACGAACCACACCGCAATGACCGACGACGACACCAAATCCATTGTGTCATGCACTAAGATTCGTGTTGCCGTCAAGCAGCTGAAAGAAGACGCGTGCGATTGTGATAAGCGCGATTTTCTCGAAGAGGCCAAACTGTTGTCCAAATTTGATCATCCAAACATTGTGAAATTGATTGGTATTTGTGTGGATCGCGGCGCCATATTGCACGTAATGGAGTTGATGCTAGGTGGCGACCTCAACAAGTATCTGCAGGCGTGTCACGCACACAATCAGCGTGCCCAATTGACTTTAGACGATTTGTTGACCATTTGTCTCGACGTTGCTGACGGCTGCTGTTATCTCGAGCAACAACGACACGTGCATCGTGATTTAGCAGCGCGTAATTGTCTCGTGTCAGGTGTCGATCATCAGCAGATGATTGGTGCTGGCGGTGGCCCGCGTCGTGTGGTGAAATTGGCTGACTTTGGCTTAGCGCGTGACATCTATAAGAAAGATTACTACCGCAAGCGTACTGATTCTGCAATGCCCGTCAAATGGTTGGCCCCTGAATCGTTGAACAGTCACATTTTCACCACAATGTCCGACGTGTGGTCTTTCGGTGTGCTAGTGTGGGAGATTATGACCTTCTGTCAGCTGAGTCCATATCCGGGCAAAGATTCGTTCGACGACATACGTGATCACATCAACAAAGGCGAGCGCCTCGAGAAGCCAGACAATTGTCCTGATGCCGTTTATCAGTTGATGCGTAATTGTTGGGAAAATGAGCCCGAATGCCGGCCATCCTTCCAAGATTGTCGTGCCTATCTCATGGAAATTCGTGAACACGTTCGACGTCAGGCCATACCACCGCCCATATCGAATCTATCATCACACCACATCAACGACAAATTAACAGTTAGCAACAAACACAATAACATTAACAATGTGACAACCCCATCGATACAAACGCTGACACCACAAATCATATGATCATCATTCGGAATAGGCTTACATCGCGCAAGCTACCATCATTATTATTATTACTGTTTGTGTTAAAATTTGTTGTAAATAATCCATACCTTTAGAGGATCTATAAATACAAAACAATATGTGTGTATTTAAAGAGCACGTTTATTCCTCTTTCCACTCTTGGTGCAAAATAATCGTTCTGAGGCCGATCATGGTTTTTTGTTTCCAATTGAACCGCCTGATGGCTTGATCAAGCAACCTCCATCAACGACAACATCGCTGCCAGTCATGAAACTGGCCTCGTCAGAGGCCAAGAACTTTATCACGTTAGCCACTTCGTGTGGTTGACCCACACGATTCGTTAGACAAGCACCGGCCACCAGCTGTGAGAATACTTCTGTCGGCATTCCACTACGAGTTGGCATCATGGTGGCCACGGGGCCCGGAGACACTACGTTTGCCCGCACACCGTATTGGGCCAAATCTATGGCCAAACACTTGGTGAACATGACCAAAGCTGCTTTAGCCGAACAATAAGCGAACCCTTTATCCAGCGGTTTTGTGTGACCAGTAGAGGCGACGTTTACAATTGAGCCACTGGTTTTCTTCAGATATGGCACCGCCAACCATGTTAAGTGCACAATGTGATCCATGTTTATCATCATCAAATTTCTGTACTTCTCGTAAGCGTCCGAATCTTCTATTGTGAACGCTTTATAAAGGCCGGCATTGTTGACCAACACATCTAGTCTCTTGTAATGATCGACTGTCGTGTTGAGCAACCGTTTCACATCGTCCGGCTGACTAAGGTCGGCAATCACCTTGAGTGGCTCCAACTTATCCGGTGATATTTTCTTGCACATTTCGGCTACCTCATCGACTCTATCTGTGTTTAGGCCATGAACCACAACGCGACAATTCATACGGGCAAATTCTAACACTGTCGCTTCACCGATACCGGCACTCGATCCTGTCACGAGGACTATCTTGGTGGGCTTCTCATCGGTCATTGCTGTCCTTTGTGGTGAGATTATTGAGTTGTGGTTAAGGTTCTGTACTTGATAGATATTTTATCTTCTTTTCTTACTGATGCTTACGATGCTGTCACTACACCGAGTACACATAGTTTGACATAAACTTAAGGTTTGGCGACCTTTATTGTCAAGCTTTGACAAATTGGAAACGCCGATACAAAAAAGAAAAAGAAGAACAATTTTCTCCGGCGCGTTTTTCAAGGTCACTAGGCTAACAAGGAAAGTTTCCTTAGGAAACAGACCTTTTCGGTTACGCCCATTTCAACTTAACGAATAATCAATCTTCTTCTCCTCGTCGAGATCTACAAGAGTATATTAAAAAAATCCGGAAAACTTATGGTTTCAGAGATATGCTCGATTTTTTCATTCTTTTTTTCGACGGTTAACTCGGCTAACTGGATAATAAGTAATATAAGATGTTACTCGGGTCATTCAAGGGGTTACTTGGGTCTTTCTTGCTGCTGATGCTCGGATGCCTGCGAACACTAGTCTTTACCATCATCTGCATTCATCATTTGCAACACCGTGCAAATATGATCATCTCACTAGCTCTATCATAGCCTTTCATCTGCTTGCTAGTCTAATTAATGCATGCGTTAGTGACCTTCTATGACTTATCAAGAGGCTGGAACTTACAGCTCGTTTGATTTATGAATTCGTGAGTCTTCATATCAAACGTAAGAGCAAATTGGAGTGAGCCCACACATCCCTACTCACATCGTCTCCTAGCACGCTCATTTCATCTTTTGGCGCGTACTAGACATCATATTATCAGAGACCCAGCCATAACTACTGATAGCGAGCATTTTTCCTCCAACTCCCACGAACCTATACTACTTGGGAGACTTAAAATAAAAAGATAGCAAGACAAAGACTGCTGATACAGTTAAATTGCTTCGAGAAGTATTTGATCCAATTTATCAACCTCAATCATAAGGCGACGATAATAAGACTAAGAATTATTGTTATTTTTACTTGAGTTTATCAATAACGTTCTAGTTAAGCACTTAAGTGGATAATTTAACTTTGGCTTATCTCATTCAAGCTCTGAATGAGCATTGAATCTAGAACATGAATCAGCGTTCGAGGAAGTCATCGTCTAAGCGACTACGCTTTGAGGCATGATATTCAGATGATAGGAATTGATGAAATCTGTTTGTTTGTGTCAAATGGCTGAATTTTGAGCCCAATCCTTGAGTGCCTGTGTTCCCTTGAACTTGCAGGGGTTCTGATAAAGCAGCCTGGTTGTTTGGATTAGTACCCAATTTTTGTCCCTCAATCCAGCCCATCCTTGAAAGCAACTTGTGACCAATGTTGAACGGACCAATAGGATTTTCGCTAACAGTCAAGTCAGTCTTTTCATAAGGATTGTCTGAGCCGACCTTTTTTCGGCGCTCCTCGGCAAGATCTTTGTATACCGAGAAGGGATTGAATGTAGGATTGATTCTATTCGGATCGGCTGGTAAATTATTAAGGCCGTGTTTTCGGCGCAGTTGATTCAATTGACGACGTCGTTCTTGCTCTTTTTGCTTTGGATTCATTTGCTTGAATTCCTTGTCTCTTTTTTCTTCTAATAATTTTTGCACTTTACCAGGCTCACACCAGTCGCATGTCATATCGGGCTCATCATGTATGTGAACAAGAAACTTTGAAGTGGCCAATTGTAACTTATCTTCATGATTCAATTGATCAAATTCTGTTGTCTTTTTTTCTAATGCTTCTAGTGCATCATCGAGACATCGATATGGACTTTGCAACAATTGGTCATTTAATTTTGTTGGACGCATAGAATTGGCTATCTGTATCACAACATAGATTCCTTTTGCAGAATCATAATGTATGTAACATTGTTTTCGTGCCACGTTATTGTCAGGTATGCATCCCGCACAGGCTGGCAAACGTCCGAGAAAGCCGCCATGTGGTGTGATAATCAATAAACTGCCCAAGTCCAAAACCTCTGATTGCAACACTATGAGTCTCACCGAGCCAGGATTGATTCTTTGGTATTGCGTTCTTACTCTATCTAGATCGATTCTATAGTCGAGAGGCCGTCGAACAATCTCATGGTGATCATCTTGATTTTGACCTGCAGATTGTTCCGGCAACAACTTATCATCGCCATCGTCAATCACTTCACCTTCTTCTAATTCTTCGTCAGTCTTTGGTTCCGTATTAAAATCAATATTCGTTAGTAGATTGTTATGAGCCCCTCGCTATTAATGCAAGATAAAATATGTATGTTGGGAGAAGGAAGAGTTAGATGGAGAAAGTTAGTTTGTGGTGAAAATCATGCAAGGAAAACTAGTTTGATCGTTGCGCCGTCAGAAACATGGGCAAAAGCAAGTTAAAATCTCTAGACAGGGATGTATTCTAACCTTTTCATCATCGTCGATTACATTCTGTATTTTCGATTCTAAATTATTGTTAGTGTTGTGCAATGTTACGAGGCGACTTGCATATGGTTGTATCACATTGTTTTCTGTATACACCGCAACGTCCCGCGTCCTGGCAGACTCATTAGTTACTTGAGGATTACGATGCTGACAAGTCGTTCTGGTGTGGCTCCTACTCGTAATCTCACACGAGTTTTGTGACGATGTACCAGCGTCAGAATTTGTTTCTGAGTTGGATATAAAACTTTGATGTTGGGATGATGATCTTGGTGCGCCATCTTGATTGATAGATTCGTTGAGATACATTCTTGATTGAGATGGTCTATTTGTAGCGTTGTTGTTGTCCCTTAGATTGAGAGTTGAGTGAAAATTGAGGCTTCTCCTCACTGAGTCATAGTAAAAGTATCGACTAGTTCGCGCGTCATAGAAAAACGATGAATCTGGATACCAGTAGAGTTGCGTTGAGGGGCTGCAATCAGATGCGAATGTGATAAGCAGAAGTGTTAAATGATAATTGCCAAGTACATATATATGTCGGGCAAAGAAAAAATAGTGGATTGGGAAAAGATTTTTACAGGAAAAGAGTTACCTGTAATATGTGCGTGTTTTCTCGTCGTAAATGTAATCGTCGTATGTTTCGTCTAGTGTTAGAGTCTCTGACGATGATGATGATGACGATGATACAGATTGTACGCATTCGCGAACTAAATCACGAATGTTGGTTTTGGTTGCGTTGGCCTCATGAACCCAAGGAGAAGGCTGTATAGAACCGTTGGCACGAGGCGATAAGCTGAAGGGTGGGGATTTTATGTTAGTGTTACCAGCATTACATGAAGATTGTGCCGTGTTCGATAAGATACCCTTCTTGTTTGGATCGTTGTTTGAGTATTCGAGCTCTTGAATCTCTCCCTCCTCCAAACTATCTTCAGTCCTAGGTGTTTCATAATATTGGTTCATAGTCGGTAGCTTATGAGTATCAATAATTGTTTTTAATTAATGAATACTGATATAATATATTGTCTACATAGATATAATGCGATAATTTGAGAGAGCGTAACTCACTATCGAAGACTCCCAAGGTTCCAAAGAATGGTCCAAATTGGTTCTGTAACAGCAATCCTAATACGACCCTCCTGCTGTTCGGTCCTGCAGATAGTGGCGCTCAGTTCACCTAGTATTTTAAACAGTTTCAGATTTTCATCTTTTCCCTAATGTCTCCATTATCCTATGTACTGCTCGAATTTCAAAATCATGGCGTCGATCACATGCTAGAGAGTAAATTAGAAATACTCATACAGATTATCAATACCTTAGATTCTGGCCAATCAATTCTGAAACCCCCCATCGAAAATTCAGCAGTCATTATGGCATTGATATGTGCCATTACTCAGGTTGTACCTGAGGAACCGGTAGTATCGACCAAATCCGGGTGCATATTTGAAAAGAGGGTCATACTGAACTATATCAATGAGCATCACAAGGACCCCGTCACTAACGACGATCTCACCGAGGAAATGCTGGTGGAGATAAAGAATCCTCCAGTATTTGTCAAACCTCGACCAGGAGGAACATTATCTATTCCTGATACACTGAACTTATTACGTGATGAATGGGACTCATGTATGCTGAGTCACTACAAATTACAACAGCAGCTATTAACAACCAAGCAAGAGCTTTCCCATGCTCTGTATCAATTTGACGCTTCGGCGCGAGCTCTAGCACGTCTCAGAGAAGAACGGGATGAATTACGCGAAAAGATAGCCTCTAGACCTAGCTTAATCGCATCTAACTATTCTACCAATAATGTAGATGTTGATATGCCACCCCAGAAAAGGATGAGGTTTGACAGACAAGAGCCTATGGAACAAGACAATGACACCATCAATAAAACAGGTGCCGGCGACAACGATGACGATCTCTACGATAAAATTTTTGTACCACAATCAGAGGAAAGAGGAAAGATTCTGATGGCAGAGCGCAAGGAACGAATGAAAAATAACCCCCCTGGATTCGTACTACCTCCCCAGATTAAGGACTGCAACAATTTCAAAGACTTACCATTACCTCATTCAAGCTCTACTAAAGGGATTCTGTGCATTGATGTGTGCACAACCGATTCTAACAAGTTGACAACCGGTGGACGGGACTCAAATATACTGCTCTTCAACGTAAACAAAGAGCAAGTGACACACACTTTGAAAGGACACAAGAAGAACATCAACAAAGTTGTTTTTCATCCTAATGCGTCCAACATTATCTCAGGATCATCTGATAAAACAGTTAGAATTTGGTCAACAGCTGACGAATCATACACCAGCATTTGCATTGATCAGCAAGCTGAAGTCCATGATATCAGTTTACACGCCACTGGAGACTATATACTCAGTTCGACTGACGACACTTGGGCTATTTCTGACCTTAGAACGGGTAGAGTTTTAAATTCTTTCTCGGACCTAGAAGAGAACGAACATTATACAAAGGTACAGTTTCACCCGGATGGTCAATTATTTGCCGCAGGAACTACTCACAAACTAGACATTTGGGACGTGAAAGCGCCAAAAAACCGAAAACATTCTATCAAGATTTGCTGTGATGAAGACATCAAAGCTATGGAATTCTGTGAGAATGGCTATTATCTAGCCTCTGCTTCTGCCAGCAATCATATTGTTACGATATGGGATTTGCGTAAAATAGGTGCGAAAGTCAGATGTTATGAGCTATCAGAAAATTATGTCATTAATGATCTAAATTTTGATATGACCGGAACTTATTTAGCAGTGGCTGGCTCTGACGTGAAGATCTATTTGTGCAAGAAGCAACCATCTTCCTTTACAAGATGGGAAACAGTCAAAGTATTCGATGACGACGATGGTCAAGTGATCTCTAGTGTTCGATTTGGAGCAAATTGTAAATATATTGCTTGCATTTATGAGGATCGAAATATTTTGAGGCTCCATGTAACTTCATCAGAGTTCCCATGTGTGTAACGCTCTTGTGAATGTTTCAATTAAAGGCGAGGTACCTAAGCGAAAAAAAAATTCCCAACCATATCCACCATAGTTTTTAGTCCATTTTAGTTTGTCTCGGTCTCGTTTGCCTTTCATTCTGATGTGTTAGTTTCTCTAGAAAGGGACAACCTTGACACTGCACTCACGTACTTAAATCTAAATATTGACATACTTGCCATGGTAATGGATGACTTGTGGATTCTCACACGTTGCCAGAAAGTATAGATCAGAATGATCAAATGAACATATGTTCATGCAACAATGACGATGAGCATTCATTGTCTTGAACAATACATTTTTATTGAGACTTAGAAATACAATGGCTCAGTCGCAGAGAAGCGTGCTCGCTTGCCACGCGACGTACGGACCCACGAAGGTTCGTGTATAACATCAACATCGACGTTTGCACTTGTATCGTCGCCCGGATGTGCCCGTTTGCGTGATGCTGAGTGCTTCTGGTGTTGGAACGCGCTGTGCTGATACGTCTCATTAGCGGCAGGTCGACGGGCCAATAATTGTACCAGTCCTGTGCCGCCCCGCGTTGGGCGGCCCATGATTAGGCGGGCAGAAGGGGACCGTATATCGTCATGTAAGCCTAACAATGTGGCCGATTTCAGATAATTGGCTGTTGATTCAAATGTCATTTGTTGTAGGGGCGAAGCAGATGCTTCCATTGACATTCGATTCATTCCACGAATCGAACCATTGTAAGTCATATAATCTCCAATAAGCGACAAGTGTCTAGCGTCCACTTGGATGCCGTACACAGCGAACACGGACGCAATCTCACGCTTGATGGCGTGAGCAGCTGCCTCAATACCGTATGTTGCAGCGACCGCGTGCACATCGTTTGAATACACTCGTGTCAAATCTAGCACATGACCCAAACGAACCAACGACAGCAGGGAGACTCCCTCTGTTTTGATCATTTGATCGTAAACCAATTTGCTTTGAGCATCTAATTTAGATTTGCTATTAACATTGACATCCTTCACGAGTAATGCACGTCGGATTTGACCCACGCGGTACACGTAAGTGCGACGTGCCTCAAACTCGATCAAGGCTGCCATATCGAGCTGGGTCTCCGGAGCTGGAAAAGCTAACGTAAGGTGGCACCAGCGCTCACGACGAGCATCAAAATCATAATCGATTATGTGCGATGATAAGGAGCGTATTTGCCGACGACGTGTCTCGCGAGTCTGTTCGTTCACGCGCAATTTATCCGACTTACGACGCTTACTTTTAGACTTTTGATCGTAATCGTCATCATCTTCATCATCCTCGACATCATCGTTTTTATCGATAACATCTGCCAACAGTCGCTGATCACCGACCGTCTCATTGTGCTCATCATCATCATCGTCGTCATCTTCCGCTTTGATCATTTTTGCAGAGCCATTAGTCACGTCTGGATTCAATACAGATTCATAGTTTTTGTCGTCTCCATGTTCAAGGGTATCAGGCGTAGCCCCACCAGATTCGCTACCAGCGTCCAGTGCCTCTGCGTCTAAATCTTCATCGTCGGGTTCGTCATATTCGAGTTCTTGATCGCGTCGCGATTTGGCTTTGGCAGACGTTGCATCACCAGCATCCTTAGATCCACCTTTTGCCGTAGACGATCCCGTTGTGGGTTCTTCGTCGTCGTCATCATCGTCGTCTTCTGAGCTGGAGTCATCTCGCGCTGTACGACGCGCTCTTCTGTTGTACTCCTCAAGTTCTTCTTCTTCACGATCACATCCGTTGTCAGCATCTGCCCCATTATTGCCACTGCCACCAGATGATGAGTCGACGACAGCAGCCTCAGCGTCGTCTTCATCGAGATCATGATTAGCAGTGCGTCGACGGTTAGTGGACACTAGATCTATCAATTGACTTGATTGTTGCTTCTTGAGGCGCTTTAAGCGTTTGTTGATGACGTCGATAAATTGTTCAACAAAGCGCGCCTCAATAAAATGCAAAATACGTGCTGACGACGATTTATACTCGTGTCTGTAATAGCGACTAGGCAGAAAGTTCAGCTCTAATTTGTATTGAATCCATTTTCTTGAGGATGATCTGTCGGATAGTTCCGTAGTTTTGGGAGCAGTAGAAGAGCGCGTACGCCTCTTTGTGCTGCTAGATTCATTGTTCGAACCTCGCGGATCATCAATTAACTTTTCACGGATGTCAACAAACTCAAGTACGTCGCTGAGACGAACGGCGTTGAGCGTACGGCGCACTCGTTGCGCACGTTCAGAGATTTGTTCAACAGTTAAAGGTTCGCCAGTTGTTTCGTCGAATATGCGTCCAACTGGCAAAAAAGGAATGTCCATATTGGGTGTGCCAATTTTCGCCGACGCAGTCATGAGTATCTCACGTAGACGCGGTATTCCTAGAGTGACGTTCATTTCACCGCGACCTGCAAAGTGGAAAGTATTAAGCGTCATCTGCGTGGACGGCTCTCCAATCGATTGGGCGGCTAACAATCCCACTGGCTCTCCAGGCGATGCTAAAGTTCGCATGAACCAGCATTGAATGAGTTGTACAAATTGTTCTACGTTGATTGAATAGACCTTCTCTATCTTGCCCGTATTTGATAGTTGCAAGCACGACGAATCGATGGTGGAATTCACAGAATGCGATTGACGAGCGAATTGCTCTATTTGTTGTTCAAGTTTTTCAGGAATCGAACCTAGCAAAGATCCAGGTGGCAAGCACGCGACAAGCGGATCAGGACATGGGCACCAATGTCGATTCCATTTACGTTTTTCCTTGAAGCTGAGCGTGTACCACGAATCGAACACCTGCGCATGAAAGTCGATCCCGGGTGCCAGCATTACTGCCTTCATGTTCTTCTTGCCTTTTCGAGGGCTTTTAGTCCGATCTTCGTCTTGTGACTCCTGTGATGATGTGTGTGAATCTTGATAACTCTTCGAGCGATTAGAAGTGACTAAGGCCGAGCTAGATTCGTTGAGTTGTGAAGCGAGATAATCAAGAAACCCAGATCCGCGTAATTTGCGCATCAGTTCAGGTCCATTTCGTGCTCGCCATTCGTCAAGCTCGCGTCTGCGTTCACTGAATTCCTCATCATAAGGGGCGCGCATTTTCTCGAGACGCTTCAGTTCGTCGTTACCGGGGGCCACAATGTCATAATTGTCGATGAGCGCTTGAAACGAATGTGCTGATTTCAACATTTGGGAACGCAATACGTCGACCCCGTCCTCGCCGTATAAAAATTGTATGATTGAACCGCACGAATCACGAACAGTGTGGTCATAATGCACAGTGAGACCTTCAAGATGTTTGATGAGACAACGTTGCAAGTAACCTGAGCGTGAAGTCTTGACAGCCGTGTCGATTAGACCCTCTCTACCGGCCATACAATGGAAAAAGAATTCCTGTGGGCGGATGCCGGTCAAGAAGCGGCCCGAAACAAAACCACCAGCTCGCGGCGATGTATCGTAAGGCGCGAATGATGGCAAAGTGCGACCAGACATTGATAATGGAACACGTCGACCTTCGAGCTCGATTTGACCAAGTAAGCAAGATATTTGTAGTGCATTCACAGTGCCACCTTTAGCACCTGATTGGATCATCATTTGTAGATTGTTGTGAGGAAACTTACGATATAGACCGACTGGTAAGCAGTGACCGGCAATCGTGTTAGCTAACTTATCGGTGCGAGCCTTCATAGCGCCATCGAGCTGTTTCATGGGCAACGGGTCTCGACTTGCGTGTGCCTCCATAAGCTTGTCGATTAATACATGTTGAGCATCCATGTCTACTGATGTCAATGTTGTATAATCTATGCCTAACGCTTCGCAAGCCGAAGCATCACCAACTCGTGTGCTTGTCTCGATGGTAGCTGCGCGCTTTTGATTACTAGCCTCATCGACCAAAATGTCCAAAATACCAAGCGTGAAGCCTTCATGGATCTGTAAATAGATTGTGGCCAAACGTGAGAACGCACTCATCATATTAGACGACGTTTCACCGCCGTATAACTCATAACACATGTGAACCAAGCCGTAATGTGTGGCACCTATATTGGCTTTATCGATGTATCCTGTTAACAATTGACCATCGCGGATGATTACGCGACAATCACTGAGATGAACATATGCGGGGAACACTTGTGCCACTTTGGGTCCAATCTTGGCATCGATTGTTAATGATAAGGCACGACGGTCAGGCGGACAACAATTTCGAATCAGAGTGGTTACAACTTGTTTTCCTGTCCATAACTCTTTTGGTTTAATGATTGTGGGCGGCTCCAATATTAGCTTGCGGCCCAAAAAAGAGAGACCGGCGTAACACAATTGCTGATACAATTCGCGATCAAGAAACTTATCACGAGTCGTGAGCAAACACGTGGCCACAATGTGATCCTGAATGAGACCGCCCAACGGTGAACCATCTTTAGGCACGAGGTATTGATGATTGACACTAGCGATATTGAGTGCCTCGCTGCGTGCTAATTCGTTTTGTACAAAATGAGCGTTCATTTCGTCGCCGTCAAAATCGGCATTGAAACATTTACAGTTCGCGTAGTGCAATCTGAAACCTTTTTCGTTTGGCAAAACGCGCGCTTTGAATGCCATTATAGACGGCTTGTGTAATGTGGGTTGACGATTGAACAACAATAGATCTCCAGACACCAAGTGCCGATTGACCAATATAACTTCCGGTCCGTCCAATGAGGCTGGCATAGATTGATCACTGTTGTCACGACGAGCGGATGAATGCGAATATACTGGACGATAACGTAACCTTAACGCTAGCGCACGCCGCGACGCTAAATCATTGGCCTTCAGTCGCACAATTTGGCCGTCTTCGAACTGAATCGAGACAGCTCCAGGCCATTTATTTGGTCCATTAATGACGGACTCTCGTAGTTGGCGCATGTTCCATATGGTTATTGGGGTCGGATAGGTCAACTTTGTGGCAAACACTAACGGCACTCCAATCTCGTCCACCTTGATATTAGGATCAGGAGATATAACCGAACGTGCTGCAAAATTGACACGTTTTCCCATCATGTGTTTGCGAAATAGACCTTGCTTCTTGTCGATCAATTGCTTGAGGCCAGGATATTTTTTGTCGGCGTAGCGATCCATATCGCTGTCGTATAGCCTATTGCAAAAAGTTTGTAGGCGTTGCCACGCTGAGCTAAGTTTTGTTTTAAGCTTTTCCACCAGATCCGGATCAGAACCTTCCCGTATTGTTTCGTCTATTTGATGCATGAGATCTCCGACAGTGGTTGATTGAAGCATGATTTGACTAAGTGCTGCAGTCTTGGCTCCTTCATAAAATCGACCCAACCGACATTGCACAGGTCGAAAGCGAGTTGGCTCAACAAAAATAGTGTCGAGGAAAAATATATCAACAGGTTCAAATTTCTTTGACTTGCTCTTTTTCAAAGAATCTTTCTTTTCAGTATCTCCTCCGTCCAGGGCTTTCTCTTCCCTTGATTCATCCTCAGTTTTTACATGTTGATTCATCACCGGACTTGTTGCAGGTTTCAGGGACAAAAAATGGAATATCTTCTCCATTGTTTCACGTTCGTTGATCCATAGCTGCCGCAAGTGAGTACGCATCCCAATGGGGGTAAGAAAACGTTTTCCATCTCCGACGAGTAAGTCGTAATTGGTTTTATCCTCTTCGATATCATCAGTGTCTGCATAGGAGCCGCTACTGGGTAATTTCTCGGCTAATTGCTCTTTGCGTGATTTTCCACGCATTTCTGTTGGTTTCGTACCTTTGAGAGACGCGGCACGCTTAGCACCCTTGGCATTTGATATAGAAATTCCGGAATTATTGATTACAGTCAGTGCATGTCGACGGGCTGAACAATTATCACACTGTCGTGAAGGCTTCATTGTTTTGTTATTTATGAATCCACGGAATAATTTTTGATGCCTCTCTACGATCGAACGCAATTGCGGTCTTTGATGTGCACGACGTGGTAGTCCGACTCCAGTTGATTTACGCTCTTGCTCAATACGAGCCTCCAACAACAAAGACAATTTATCGGCATTAACGCGCTGAAATTCTCCGTCGCCGCACTGACGGCTAAAATCTTCGGCCAATTCAATTAGTTCGTCTACCAAATAATCAAAGCCTAAATAGATGGCCTCCAATTGTGCTAGGAATAACTTCAAACTAGGCAGTGGTAACATGAAACGATGACATTCGATACAAGACTTGGCTACTATTTGGACAGCGGTACGCATTAGCAACGGATGGTACACGGGCGCTTCAAGTTCTATGTGCCCATAGTGGCCGTTGCACAGCATATCACTCTGATTGCAAGTTGCACATTGTACTCCACGTTTCATGGGACCCAGGGCCGATTGATACAATCCATCATCTGTAGGTGTACCGTCTTTGTTGAATGTCTGCGTATTAGTAACTTGTTTCACGCTGATACGCCTAATATCATTTGCGGTCCATAGACCGAACGACGCTCGTTCGATAACATTTCCAATGGCAACATTTGTCGCCATTATGATCACAGACGATTAAATCAGCAATCATGAATACAACCTGATGACGGTAAATAAATAAAAATAGACAACAAAGTGTGTAGCGAATGTTTTCAACCCACGTGGATATTCGAACTGAAGCGCGTCGTTCAAAAGCTGCACGGACTGCGCATGCGCATTGCTCATATGTTGTGCGAATTCCAGAAATCGAACAATTTCATTCCAAAATCCGGATCGAACATTTTATTGTTCGCTTCATTGACATTCTATCAAGTCCGCCGTTTAAAGCTATTTTACATAAATGGCGAGAGCTTGAGAGTGGAGTTAGATATCTTGATGGTTCTATCGTCTGTATGGTAGCTCGGACACGCTTTGTCTCTTAACAAATCAAGAAATTGTAACCAAGTCTTTCACTCAAAATGGAGCACGCCATTACTAAATCATATGCCAATAATGAAGCAGCGTCTAATGTTGATCATCCCATTACGATGTCCCTTTTATTTCCACAGGTAGCACATGCATCGTTGAATACTCAAGTATACAATCAAATACTGTATCATCAAAGCGTTGCTAATTATCTCTATCATCAAATTATCAATGCGAATAGCGTTCAGATTTCAATGGATGGACAATTTGACAAGCATGCTAATCCAACTGTCTCAAAACGACAAAGACGTCGGCGCAAGAGGGGTAAAAAAAGAGGCAAAAAGTCTAAACGAAGTTCAAACCAGACTGGTCAAGGTGATCACCCTGGTAATTATTCTGGCAAATAGTCCTTCATCAATTTCAAGCCACCATAACAAATAAGCCACGCACAAGTCTTTCGAAAATTATCCATAAAATCGATTAGTTCAAACGGATAATAGAAATTATGTCTTTCAAGATGTTGTCGATCGTAAATAAGAATAAATCGTAACATAGTATCAATCATAGAATATGCTCTATTGAGAACTTCTGTATTTGGATTCTGAGGATATGTAAATGATTTAATCTTGCGGTGAGGTTAAAGATCACTCGATGATAGGTGAGAGGTTATGCGACCACTATGAGAGTTTGCCAATAACAAGAATGGCAACTCTCAAGTTCTGGTGGGACAAGGCGAAAGTGAAGTGAGTCGGTATATGTGATGCTGCGGACCTTGGTTCTCAGAC
>JAIFTH010000035.1:0-90096 GCA_019968535.1 Fragariocoptes setiger | reverse complement strand
TAATTGTAAAATATCTTCATTATGTAAATTCTCAACAAAGTAACAAAACATTATCCTTCAATCTCACAACTTAAAACACATGGCTTTTTGTGCACTATCGTCACATCCTCATTATCGATCTGCTCTAGTATTGGCTGAGGTTGTTGTTGCTGTTGCTGTAGTTTCTCTTGCTCTTCTTTTAGTCTTGCGTCCTGTTCTGCATTTTGTACAAGGAATTTGCGTTCATCACCTCGGGGATCTTTGATCGTCCTATGATGAGTCCAACTGTGAAAGCATTTCGTGAATTTACGTGTCTCTTTTCCCTTGAATGTCAACATGAGTTGCCTAGGTCGATCAGGCTGACGGATTCGCATGTTTTGAACATAAACTTGGGCGCTTTTGTAAGCCAATTTTATCTCAACTTCACTACAACGCGAGCCGACCCATAAAAAGACTTGTTCACCATTATCTAAAATCATTATATCATCGTCCGATAGGTCGTCCTGGCAAAAGTCTGAGCACTTTTCTGATACACTAAAGTACCCTTTGTCATTTGAGCATCTGAATAGTCGTGTATAATTCATGAATGATGCGTCACTAGTGTACTCTTTCTTTCCATTCAATGGAGCCCAAAATTCTACAGGTTCTTCGCCTTCCGTGATAATATTCAACTTTGTTGACGCATCATCCGATACAATAAATCTAGACCTCGCAATATCTATAGAAAGTTCTGAATCAATTTTTCTGCATTTAGAGCCGATCCAAACATAGAGGTTGCTATGGTTAATATTTGTGTTTGGTTTCTTCACAACAACATTCCCATTTGACTCGGCCTGTCCATTGACGAAACCGTCTGTTAGATCTTGCAAATGTTGTTCAGTACGAGAACTATATTCGTAGGGAACTCTCAGCAAATGACAGAAACCAGAGTTGAGATTAGCTGAGTCGGTCTCTATCTGAATGCACCGGAACGTTAGTGGGTTGTTGTTGGATCTTATCTGGTAAAGCTCAGGTCGGTTGATTTTGGAGTTCCTCTTGCCTTGGTGAATGACAAACTTCTGTCTGAAATGCGATAAGAATTTCATATTTTCTTGTTGCTGTTGCATTTTGATTACTTCAAGCTTGTTTCCGAAAAAAGACTCGAACTTTTTCTGCAAACTGAACGTGAAAGTTAACCAACCCATGTTTGAGGCATCCCGACCTTGCCAGAAGTAAACGACGCATTTCATGTCATCTTCGGAATTGTTATTAGTTGTTTTTATGGAAGTTCCATTCACCAATGGCAAACCGTTCGGCAGTTTATCGGTTGCTTGACTGTCACTCGATTCATCAACATCCTCTTCAGGAACGAAGTATCGGCATAAGAATACATAGCAATCCCCGCTATAGAAATGACCGAACTCATCTTGGGGTAACTCCGCGAAACGTTTTCCTTTTTCAAGAACATATGATTTCATCATATCAAGTTCGTCATTCCAATCCTCAATGAGCAGTTGTGATTCTTCATCAGACAAACCTATTTGTCTCGGTGCGAACAACGAGGCCAAATCGATCTTGATCTTTTGCTGATTCATCCATTTTGATAGATCAGCTCCTGTTCTAGAAACAGACTCAGCAGTTCGAGTGTAATCTACGGCTATCACGTCATCCCAATCCTTGAATTTGCTCTTGAAAAATTGAGACTCCGTGCTGTATGAGGGTTATATTGAATAGTAGTTGTTATTACCGTACATTCTCAAGTATCGATATAATACAGATTGCGAAACAACTTGTTACTTACCCTTGGAGACAGCTTGAAATACACGCGAAATCTGGTCTTTTTATCATGTCAAATGCTTCTTGCGCTAGGTTGAGAGCCGCATTTCGAACAAGCTTTGGACTTTTTCGTCCCATCCTGTTTGCAAGTTTTAACAATTCATTAGTTTTAGTGAATGCATAAGAGAGACATGTAAAAAAGTGTATGATGAAGTCTTACCATACGAAAATATCGGTAAAGCAGTCTAAAATGTAAACATTCGTTGACTGAAGATAAGAGGGTAGTAGTTTTCCTTGCTTAAAATGGACCTGGGGCAATTCTATAAAACCGATGCCCAAGCTCACTTGGTACCTGTTAACATTATCATTTGAGACGGGCTCGGTAAGTAAAGTCTTGGTCTCATCTTTGCTAACATCAATTGAAGTGTCTCTTGATTACTCACATTATTGGCTTCTTAGGCTTGAAATCTTCAATTTCGAAGTCTCCGGGAAAATCTTGGGTTTTGAATTTCACTTTAGGTAGGATGTCTGTTAGGCCAAGCTCAGACAATAGATCACTAGGTTCATCACCTTGATCACAAAATATTATTTCGGCCTTGTTTTTTCTCTCATCCTTGTTTAACTTTTCACCAAGCAATCTGGCCTTCTGTTTGGTTGTATTTTTAGCATCGAGGCCGTTCCAGACGTATATTTTATAACCACAATCTATCAAAAAGACAAGTCTTGAATCGAGCGAGTCAGATGTTAATGCTACACTCTCCATATGTAATTGGCGTGTCTTCTCTGGCATCTCATGGAGTCTATACATACGATGAGCGTATTCAACTTCCTCGACTGCGTAGAATCCACTAGAGGTGCGAGCACCTTTCACATAATCAATACCGTCGGGGAACATGGCAATGAATTCATCACTTTCTTCGCCTTGCTCTTCTCGCACAGTGCGACATTGAGCGTTCAGGAAATTCCTGAGGTTTACTGCGTGAATCGCCGAACATGCTTTCTTATCCAAAGCGGCCTCGTTGCCAATCCAATAATAGATGCTCCAGTGTAAGGATGTGTTTTCGTCGACTGTGGTGTTTAGTATAATATAACAATCGGCATCGTAGAATTTCCCGTGTAAGTTGGAATCTACCATGACAGGACGAAAGTTTTCAATCTCCCACACTGTTAGACCTTGGAGTTGACCGGTTGTAGGTTCAAAGAATTCACTGTAGTCCAACTCAGGTTTCTCTAAATTTTCATCCCATCTTTTAGGTTTGAGATCGCCATCGAGAAAGTCGGTTTGGTGGTTGGCTAGTGTCTCCTTTTCTTTGGCTAGATCACTCATGCCCTTAAGGACTTTGGCCTGATTGGTCTCTTGGTCTACATCATCGTGAGCGCGCCTCCGTAGTCTCAATTTGCGAGCAAGTGGATCTCGGGATATGGCAGGCTGTGGTGGTAGTGGCAAAGAATTCGGATCCCCAGACAATCTAAGCTGTGTGTTCAATGAAAAGTCTATATTATAATATTCGATATTTTTCGAGGATTCACTGACGTGCTTTGGGGGCATTATTAGATCTGGGTTACCCGATAATTCAAGCGTATCCAAATCATACAATAAATGTATAGTGTCTGGTAAAGTGATTAATCTGTTATTGGTTAGTATTAGCTTTTTCAACCGGCCACACCTGAATACACCTTCTGGTATAAGTTCAAGTCTATTGCTGGCAGCCATTAGTACCTCAAGCTGCTTGAGTTTACCAATGTTCGAAGGAAGCCCCTCAAAATCGAGCTGGTTATCGTTGAGATATAATCGTCTAAGATTGCACATCTTACAGATGGATGAAGGCAATTTTGTTAACCTGTTGCTCGATAGATTCAATGACTCTAACTTTGGCCACCAATCACCTATTTCATCGGGCAGTTTGCTGATGCAATTCTCACTTAAATTAATACGTCTCAAATTTTTGAGGTCGGCCAAATCTTCAGGTATTCGGTGCAATTGGTTTGAGGATAAATCCAATTCGACTAGAGTTGATATAGTACCAAGATTTCGCGGCATATTCTGTACTGTTCGTTGGGTGTTAGATATTCTTAATTCTCTTAATGATTTGAGCCTCTCGATTTGGCGCATCTGATGTTCACCTAGCGGATTGTTGCTCAGAACCAGTGTCTGCAAGTTGGTTAATCTACCTAATTGGGGTGGCACAGTTTTGAGGAGGTTGTTGCTGAGATCCAGGTGCAATAGGCCAACAAGATGAACAAAGATTTGATCTCGTATTGTTTGGATTTCGTTGTGGCCAAGATTGAGCACTAATAACTGGCTACACCGTTCGATATCTGTTGGTGCATCGGTTAGTTGATTGTGACTTAAGTTTAATACTAATAAGCTGTTGAGATTAAATAAATCACTAGGAATGCCAGAGTCGTTGAGCTTGTTGTGACGACATTTGAGATGCCTCAACCTGGACAAGCATACAAGTTCTCCATGTAAACTGACCAGGTTATTATGGGCCAAATCAAGTGTTTCCAGCTTATTCAACGGACCAAATTCCTCAGGTATCCAATCGAGCTTTGATTTGCACAATCTCAACCATTTGAGGCCTTTCATGTGTTTGACACATTTAGGGAAATTATCCTCGTGAAAGTCGTTGGTGGACAGATCGGCGCCTCGCAGGAAAGGCAGCACTCCTGTTGGGGACATGCTGACGGTTGTCACTTTAGTAACTATGAGCTAGGTGGTGATTTGGCGTTGCAACGAGAAAATGGTGAATAAAATAATAATTGATTGATTGAATTAGAATAGTGTCTGGACCGGATCGTTACATTTCATCTCGTTATTTTTCTTCTCTCCTCACGTCACTTCATGTTTTGAGAGCGAGTGTGTGTCTGTGTGCGTGTGTGCGCCTGTGTGAATGTGTGTGTGTGTGAATGCATTCTAACCAGCGATGTTTTGCCACGTTTGTGGCAACAGTTGATTCTTGCTACGTAAAATCATTTTTGCATCTTGTTTTGTAAATCTGCCGGCCGAATCTGCAGTCATATTCATAATGATTGTGAGTTGTTACACTCGACAAGGTATGCCCGATTCATTAAAATCATGATTAGTGCGCACAGCTTTATCAAATCAGCCTGCATACTGTCCGTTGCATGACCGATCTAATAAAATAATAAAGTGGGCATGGTCTGATATGACATGGATCTTTTTTCGTTGTTGTGTTACGCAAACATCAGATTTACCTTTGACCGATCAAGCTTTACAAGTTTGATTGTTGCTGTTGTTGTGTAGTGTGAATCTCGACAAGTTTTTGTTTCATTTGCAAGGTTCATGAGTACGCTGAAGATTCAAATGCGCATACTACAGACTAATGAATGCACTTTAACCGGAATGATGATGAAAAGCATGAGTAACAGTTAGTGTGAGATGATGCAGTAGAATCTAATGCCCAAGCTTTGAGAGAGGTGGAGTAAAGTGACTCACTCAACATCTCTCACACAAATATTATATAACTACAGACACATAGATTGAAGCGTAAAAATATATCCAGTTTACCACACTTTAAGTGGCTTGTCTCATGTGAATCAATGCACTCTTGCTTTCGATGTTTGATGTTTGTCAGCCAGAAGCCCAAAATCAAAGCACAGAGATACATCATGCTAGATATGATGCAAAAGTTTGTGTGCTTTCCCGCTGAGGCATTTATAATATGAAGCCTTTTTGTTGCTCTATTGTTGCTAATTCCATTCGTCTCTCCTTCATCATGATTGTAGTAGGAGTCTTCTCTGAAGCGATAATTTCTCCTGCGTGCTTTCATCGTAAGTTCTTTCTACAAAATACTTACAGACAACTTATTAGCTGGGATTATATTGCCGCATTACATACTCCATTTGCTTTGTCTGTCATTTCGCCCGTGTATGATTATGTAAACACAAAGATTATTCTCGTTTTCGTCACGGCTTTTTGACCCCAACGAAAGTTCAGACCTCTGTTTTATGCACTTTAAGCGCTGGTATGACGTGAGAGTCATATTTAAATTTGTCAACGAAAGATCATCTTCAACTTTTCACAAAACATATCCATAGATAAATCAACAATTGATGAACTCTACAAGTTCAACCGATCTGAGTACGTCTTACCCAGTCAACTAACTGTTAGCCCATGTATACTTGCACTTGCTTATTTGTTGGTTGGCCATGTAATCATGCCATGTTGATATTGCATTCCGAATGTGTTAACTCTTCTCATTACATAGCGGCTACAATTTGCTTATAATTACATCAGTATTCAATGAAATAATAATGGTTGAATACAGAACCCTGTCGACAGACCATCAAAAGAGGCGAGCGCACCGCGAGAGGCCTCGCAGGCGTACACGAGTTGAAGAAAGGGCTTAGCGGGGGCCGATTGAAATCATGCCCGCTCGATTGAGGTGGACTCTCAGAGCCACAAACAGCTCGAATAGTGCTTATGAAGGCAATCAAAAAGCAGCGGTGAGCTAATGTAGAGCAAGTTGGGGGTTCACGTCAACATGCCGAGCGTATTACAAATCAGCAGGGGAAGAACGAGCCTATTCCAAAGACACGCAGACTAGCTAGACGTAGTCCACATATATTTTCTCAACACGATCCGGAAAGGCTTTACATTAATGCGATCGTAAGGACTTGAAGCAGTAATGTTCTCACGATGTTCCTCACCCAAACCATTCCGCCGGATATAGAACACTTCATACCAGGCGTAGACGCTCGCAACAGACTCTAGTGAAGCGGGGAATCTCAGTCGTAGATAAACGTTGATAGACTATCCGATGAGCCATCTGTCGTATTCTGACACGATTATTCGTAGGGTGAAAACGGCCATCGACTAAGGGGTCAGCTTCCAACCAACCTCTCAGAGTGAAAGTTACATTGAAACTTGACAAATTCAAAATAGCGCAAGGGAGCCACACCTTAAGACTGTGCGAGAAGATGAGTCGGCTAGTTGACCCAATCGATACATGGAGCAATAACTTTCATATCTATTGGATATAAATAAATATATAGTACTCAATTGACTTAACTAGAGTATCTAGATCGAACTGAGATATACTTTCGTATGATTTTCTACCTCAGACTTTTTCTAGAACCTACTTTACAACTTTTTGAAACAAACTGACAGTATTATTATCTTAACCCACGTACCGCAAACTTTTATCTTTCTTCTAATTTGACTCATTTAGCGAACGGCCGAAACCTTAGCCATGAACTATGGTTAGTTCAATATGCACATGTAGATCAGAGGGTGTAAAGTGCAGACGGTAGGTCAACCAAATAAATTATAAGTCATATCTGAGGACGAATCGCATGTTTGCATTTTGTTGCTTATTTCGTGTATTATTCAAATAAGACACCTTATCATGTCATAATGACACCTAATATCTGTCTCACACTGGAAACAAGCATGATAGACTGGTTGATTGTGAAAATAACAACCAACATGTACACGAAAAACAATAAAATGGAAAACAATATAAAATGGCCCTAAAGTGGCCATTTTATATTGTTTAACAATGACAGAGCACAAGAAAACATGTACAACGTCTGTCATACTTTATTGTTTTGCCGCTTGAACAACAGACACAGTGCGCCAATACTCCATTGGCAACCTGGAACGAGTGTCGTAATAACAAACTTCAGAGACACATCTCAAACAACAGAGCAAAACTGGTACCCAATTAGTTATATTCACTCAGCGATCGAATATTCTTTCTGACAAGTTTTAAGTGAATGTTAAAATAGTGTAGGAGTATTGTATTGCCATTGTTCTTATTATTATTGTTATACTCTACCGTGATACTGATCACATTGTTCTATTACGAATAGTTGATTACTGTTATGATAGTTTCAAAACGAACTCTTTATTAACGTTTGCCAACACTTTCACCGTTCGAAATATGCAATATCAGTATCTGCGGGGCATCGATATTGTGTCAGTCTATGACAGTGAACCAATTGAGTCCTCGGCAGCAATTTGTGTGCGTTACACAAGTGAACAAGGTGTGTCCGAAAAACTCGGACTAATCAGGCTTTAAGCTTTTTAAATGCGAGGAATTTCTTGTTCTTAGCAATGATTAGTTTAGGAATGCATCCGGCTGATTCGCTGAAATCGAAGAACTGACTTAATTGCCATAATGAAAATTAATTACACTCGGAAAGTTTGAACAAAGAAATGATGAAATAATCTCTTGTAGGCGCAGCTGGAGATTGGAGTTGATGTCTTGAAAACACATCGAGCAGAATTTCTGAAGTCTCGATGCACAACAGATCTTGGTGGATTACATATCACATAGTAACAAAAACGATAGACATAGTCGATTCTGATTTGATCAGTTTGTATTGTTCAGAATGTTCTCAACGAAGTTCGGTAGCTTCTTGACTCATCCTCGTATCGAAGATTTGTTGATCATCAGATCAGAGAAATCAAAAGCAATGGTAACTCAAAAAGTTCATCCTGAACCAACTCTATTCAAGAGCTCACGAAAGTTTTCACCAAAAGCGATGCAGTCTTATTGGTGTAATCTAGTTGCCATTGTCACATATTTGCTGATATTTGTAGCTGTTGGCGCTTCTATAATATCAAATATTAACGCTTTGACATCTCTCACTGATCCAGTGTATGTGCCAGCAACAGGAACAACTAGTCTGGAGCTGGAAAGAAGAAATGACGTCAACTCAAACAAGACAATACTGTCCGACATGTTATCAGAAACTAAAACTGCGAGTCCTCTGTCAGACTTGATTATATCGTCTAACAAGAGAGAAGAAAATTCGACAACTGCTGCACCCTTGAAGTTTCACGCGATTGAGGCAAGTATTTTGACCAATCGAGATCAACAGTCCTCCGAGTCAAAAACAAGTATTTCATCACAAGTATTTGAGCCAGAGAGATTGTCGAATCAGCACCGAGAGATTAAGAGCAAGTACCGAAAAGCAAAGTTAGATCGTGAACTAGCGGATTCAATTCCTAAACTGGATGTGTCTCGCGTACCATCGGTTGATGAAGAACATGGAGTTCTATTATCGAGTGTGAAGGAAACCAAGAGGCAAACCATTATCAATCAAAAGAAATCGACTGACGAACCCGTAGCGATACATAATGAACGACGCAATAGCAAGATTGAAAATCATCGCGCCAGTTCATCGAGTGGGAGGAAAAAAATTCCCAATAATCTGCAAATCATGATACCTAACGCAAGCCGAACTAGAGAAAACAAATATGTTCACACGACCCGCATGCATCATGAAGAAACGGTAAATCATGAGAAACCAAGAGACGATTTTGACTCCGATAGATTCATCGAGGAATCATTTGAAGAACTCGAACCAAAGATTAAGAATGGTTTCGGAAGAAAGAATGATTGCAATAAAGATCGTGGAGACCATTCATCAGAGAAACAAGAACAATCAGGTGAGAAAGAGAGTGAGCTAGAGTCCGGAAATCATAATCATGATGTCCACTCAGTTGAACCTCATGAGGAAAATAACAACGCAAGTAATGAGGCTGAAGAAAATGAAAAGCGGGGCGACTATCACAGTGCTGGTGAAAAGGGTCCAACAGATACAACGGATCCAGAGAACGAGGGTGCCCCCTATTACCATGAAGAACACGGGGCAGGACACACACCTATCGATAATAAAATAACAGAAATAAGAGATGCAAAAGGGGAAGAACAAAAGTCAGCAGAAAAAAGTCCAGAAACGGAAAAGAAGAAAGACGGCAAGAAAGAGAAATCCAAAAAGAAAAAAGAGAAGAAAGTTGACCTTGAAGTGAGTAAGGAGGAGCCGAAGGGTGGCGAGAAAAGCGAACATCAACAGGTTGACGACAAGAAGAAGCATGTCACATTCATTGAAAATCAAAACAATCATAATCATGAAACCAAGCACGAAGTGAGAGATAAACATGATCACAAGCACAAACATAAGCACGTTCATGTACCTCAACATGTTGAGCACCACGTGCACAAGCATTATGAACAGCATAATCATGTTAAGATTGCAAAAGATCATGGTGTCGAACCACATCGTGAGATCGAACATCATGAGATTTCGCTACCTCATGAAGGAATTCACGAGGAACATCACCCAGAAATGCATCATCATGAAATGGTACATGAGCCTCACGAGGAGTGGCAAATGCATGATGAAATAGTCCCTGGTGGTCTCGGACACGAGCTATACGAAGTCCATGGAATGGGGATGCATCAGGATATCCATTCATTAGGGTCACATAATCGCAATGCTAAGGCAACTTCATCTGGGCATCAAATGCCAATCATACCAAGAGCGCCAAGTATGCCGATGGAGACACAACATTTGCATAATTTCCAGCAACAACAACGTAACAAAATACCAATAGGCGGATATTTAGCAGGTCAAGACAGATATACAGGTGTTGGTGCACCGTTTGTTCGTGCAGATATGATTGGTTAAGCAAACATTTCACTAATAGTTCCATTGGCCAACAACGTGATCAATTGAGCAACACACCAAGTTTTGTTGTTGTTCTCTAACACAGGAGAGTGAGACTTGATATATATGACAATAAGCATGCATGTGCATACGTGTTTGTACCGATCACAAAAACTACTAAATTTTAACTCTGTCAAATATCACGAGGTTGCTTAGATGAGGCGTAATCAGCGTCCAGCGCGTTGATGTGACTCTTACGAATGCTTTGATTGGCTATCCGTTTGAGGTAAAGATTGTAGTTGATTAAATTGGCAGCAATTCCAACTCCGATAATTATAAAACAAAATCCAACAATAGATCCAGGCCTTAATGGTATAGCTGTGCTCCTATTAGAATAACCACGTGTGTTATACTTCCACGCTCTTTCATCTGCGCGCCATTTCCTTCGATAATTTTCATCTCTAAGACGTTCTTCCTCTCTATTAAGTTTTTCATAAACACGATGTATGTGAGACCACTGCTCGTCCATAGTTGGTGGGCGCGTTCTACGAGCCGATTGCGTCCACTCGTCACTGTAATCTGCCCTCCACGTCTCTCTGTGAGGTCCACCGCCTCTGTAGGACGATCTAGAGTTATTTGCGGCTTCGTATCGACCAGATCTATCGTGACCTGTCCTGAACAGATCATATGATGCGCGTAGGCTGGGAGACTTGAGAACATCATAGGCTTCTTTGACTGCCATGAAACGTTCCGAATTGCCTGAGACCTTATTATCAGGGTGAAATTTCTTACATAATGACTGAGAACAAGTGAAAAATTCAACGTCAGATTATTCCGCTCGTTTAGACTGAGAAATTCTTGGAATCATGATTGCCGCGGCTGGGTCCGCACTTGGATGACACAATACATAGCACATGTTTGTATCATAAAAATGATATTGTTAATAACTCTACCATAGAGAATTGAAACTCGATATTAAGACATACCATAAAGTTATCTCGAATCTCTGTATCCTTGCTTGTCGAAGATACTCCCAAGATACTATAGTAGTCCTTGGAGTGTGAAAATTGGGACTCTGTCATGATTGAGTCCTGACTATTGTCGTTGTTAACGTCATCAACAACAATTCCGATCCTTCAAGGGTATGTCAAAATAAATCCGTGCGCCAAAAGACGCATGGACAGATTTCTTAGTTTCGCTGTCAATCTTGATGTATGGTTATATTTAGTCTGATTATTTTGTTGTTTGTTGATCCATGTCACATTTATTTATCGCGGCTGTGCGATTTCAAGCTTTGGTGCAAGACAGCATTCGGGATTCGCGTCGTCGATGAAAACATTCTCATTCGCCGTACGCAAAAGCATACAAACTCACACGCACAAGCAAGCAGGCAGCCATACAGACACAGACACACACAAACACATGTACACACACATCAGCTGCAGCAAGTCCGTGTGCGTATTTGTGTGCGTCTTTATACAAAAGCACGCAACATTATTATATTTCACACAACAACACTAGAACGTAGGGCCTGTTCGTTGTGCATTTGTAGCTTTTCTTCGGCCGCTTTTCCAATGTTAACAGGAGTAGCATTTTGTCGCGGTCGGTTGTCGTCGTTATCAAATGCGATCCGTGAGCTAAAAACGAGAAACGATAGAGGAATTATCTTAATCTTTAGTCCCATAATCTATTTGTTTATTTTGGACATTTGCATCATCGTAACGAGTAATCAAAGGCGCAAGCAAGCGATAACTTGAGTTTTTCAACGTAAAACCTTCAGCTCTACCGCTCTCTTAATTCTCGTTCTCTATTCGTCGCCACATCAGACATCCACATATACAAATCATCAGGAGGTGAAAAAAGGGAAAAGGTTTGTTGTTGTTATTGTTGTGATATAGTCTGTGTTCACCGGCAGGTCCCTTTCCACACAGACAACCGAGCAAAAATAATAATGCCGTGAGATATTCGACTATGGCATTTTCCAGCACAACACCGACGACTACATCAACAACCAATATGACAACAGCTGCGACCAAAACAACGACGACCACGACGACCCCTACCAACATGTCTGGCTCATCTTCGTCCACTCCCACAACGGACGCTCCAGGATCGAGGCAGCTTACAAGATCTCAATCTTTGCCTCACTTATTGTGTTTGCCAGCATCCAATACAAATGTCGATCTTGCGCGTTCCATCATAGAATCCGAGTTTGAGCGCATGGGCTTCGCCAAAGACAAAAAATGGCGCATTACAGACATCAATCAAGACTTTAAACTCTGCAATACTTATCCTCGTTTCTTAATAATACCATCATCAGTGAAAGAGGAAGATTTAGACTCAGTTGCGAAGTTTCGCTATTTCAAAAGGATACCCACTGCTGTTTGGAGGCATACCAAAAATGGTTGCTTCATAGCCCGAAGTAGCCAACCTTCAGTAGGGTGGTTTGGTTGGCGTAATGAGCAAGACGAGAATCTTTTGCAAGCCTTTGTTGACAATAGCACACCCAATAGTGACCTTTCAGTGAGGCAATCGCCACAAATGCAAGATCAAACGACAAGCATCAGTAACGGTGCTGATTCGCCCTCATCGTTATCATCATCGTCCAGATTGCTCATAGTAGATGCACGCAGTTATACAGCGGCAGTGGCTAATAGGGCTAAAGGTGGAGGGTGTGAATGTTCAGAGTATTATCAAAGGTGTGAAGTGCAATTTATGAATTTAGCAAATATACACAGCATCAGAAAAAGCTTCCAATCTATCAAGAGCGTATGTGAAAGCTACAGTGAGCAATCGAATAAGTGGGTATTTAAAAAAAATCCATTCATAAAAAATTGAATCCATGATCATTCTCTAATACATCCAATTCACACAATTCATATGGCAAACAGCTGGTTAAGCTTGCTAGAGAATTCCCGTTGGCTTCACCATATATCCGGATTATTAAAGTCAGCCTTGATTGTTGTCGAAGCTATTGATCTTGAGGAAAAATCAACTCTGATACACTGTAGTGACGGTAAGTATTGTTGATAAAAAGTATATACGACAAGCGACATAACTATGATGATACTGAAAATCTCAATCTCATTCATATATGAATAAATTTAGGTTGGGACCGTACACCTCAGATTGTTGCACTTGCCGAAATTCTGCTAGATCCATTTTATCGTACATTCGACGGATTTCGCATTCTTATACAGCGCGAATGGCTGGACTTTGGTCATAAGTTTGCAGACCGGTGCGGAAACAGCCCTAATTGTGATGACCCTAATGAGAGATGCCCAGTCTTTTTACAATGGCTAGACTGTGTTTATCAGCTTATAAGTCAATTCCCTACCCACTTTGAATTCAACTCGCATTACTTAGTAAGTAAATATGTTGGCTTGTGTTATTTATTTATTTGCTCTAAACTGGAATCGACATTGACCATCGTAATCTTTGGCTCTTTTGAACTTAAAAACAGGTGAAGCTTATAAACCACACGTATTCTTGCGTGTTCGGCACGTTCTTGTGCAACAGCGCTCAAGAGAGAATTCTCAACAGGATCGATGATCAGACATTCTCAGTGTGGTCATATTTTGAGTCATCTAGGTATCGATTTGTAAATGAAAATTATTCCCCTTCATCCGAGGTGAGTGTTACAAGTTAACTTATATAAATCAAGAAGTATAGCATGAGGAACATATTAGTAATAAATTTCATTTACAGGTTTTAAGGCCGTCTTGCAAGGTTAAGGATTTGGTTTTTTGGAAAGATGTGTACTTGCCACCTATAAAGACGCCGATTGGTAGTCCCTCAAGTAATGGCACGTCGAGTGATATGCCGAGTACTATTTTTGAATTGGACGGAAGTTCTACCACCACAGATAGTCCACCGCTCGTTCAAGCTAAAATGAATCTTCTTGCCCACAAGCTGCAAGGCACACAGATTGCTTCGTCACTACGTATAAGCCAACAAGATCCAATCGCCACACTAAAGACAATTCTACGTATATAGCCATTAAACGAAAACAAATAATGATAACACGACGTTCAACACTCACTCATAGCTTATTTCTCTCTGGAAGTAAAGCGTGATTTAAAACCTCTCGATATTTCTAATGAATATGTTTTTGTGATAAAGTGATTTTTCGAACTTATAAGGAACACTATGGTAGGCGTTACATCGCTCTTCAAAAATAAACATGAGCATTAGATAGATCTCTTTGAGCCTGACAAAGTTTCCACAGACGATTTTCCCGGAAAACGAATGGTTCTCGAGGTATTCGCCATTGAATAAGATTTATTGGTGCTTCCTAGCAACGGGATTTTCGCGTCTATTTTTGCGATCATCGAATCAAAAAAATATAACAAAAACACATGCGCTGTACTTGAGTAAAATTCTGATACTAGGACGCACCAATAAATGAAAATTTTCTCATTTAATGGCGAATATCCCGAGAACCGTTGGTTTTCCTGAAGTTGAAGCACATTCCAACACTACTTAAAGAGACATTTCCAACGATATATAGCACTTGAGGTTCGGAGTGTGAGACTTAGGATGTTCCTTGTTAGCCAACACCACTACGGATTAGCTCAATTTCGGTCATCGCTATACAAACCGAGATTTTTTAACTGGTTAGACATTCGCAAATTTTTTGAACATGATTGTTTTCAACAGAATCTCAACTATCGAACTGGATTTAATTTGCATTCAATCAAAATTCATTCAATTTATAGAATCAACTTTAGTTATAAACGAGTGGTCTATATAACCGTTACCTGTACATCATGGTTCATTATTTACAAATTATGAGGTGTTAAATTAGTTACGTAACAAGTACATATTACAAAGCAGTGTCACCAGGCTGATACTGATATTCGCTCCACACTGAAGGCGTCAGGGGTTCGCGCTCAACGCCGCCCTTTGGAGGTCGTCTCCGCCTAAAGAATCCGAGCTGGAAGAATGTGAAAACGAGTTTGAATTGGAGGAAATTAGAATCGTGACCAACCTCATCTATACAATCCAACACGCTAGCTGAATCCAACTTACCCAATCTAGGAACAAGGTCAGTAGAATAAATAATAGGATTCCGGCCAAAATACTGAGCAAAATCACCCACCAAGGGATGAGATCCTGGACAGCAAGACCAGTTGTATGGACTTGCGTTACTACCGAGTGAATGTAGGGGGGCAACAAGTCCGAGCTGACATTGTATGGCAGTGATTTCACTTGAGCGACTAGTTTCGATGAAATGTCAAATTCCTCTAGTGCTATCTGATTGACGGTCTCTTCAAACAAACGCGATCTTATCTTGATATGTACAATTTCATTGTAACCCAAATTGAAAACGTTGCATTCAAATCTCGTGCATTGTGTTGGACCACATGACATCAGATTGGCTAGCTGCGAAACCATGGCAGTGTCGACTGTTGTGCTAGGTGCCGGCTGATTCTGGGCCTGGCGACGCATCCTAATATTATTTGAGTGTGAGTGAGGCGCAACAGACTGACTAGAGGATGGATTTCCTGAATTACCATTGTTCACATTTCCACGTTGATATTTAAGATTCAAGGGATTCACCGATCCAGGTGCTGATGGCTTACAGATGACCTTTTCACTTGTCAGAGGCTCGTCCACTAAGTACATAAGATGATTACCATTTCGATTCATCGTTGGCCACAAAATAGTGACAGCAATATCATTTATCGTGCTTGGACCACGATTCTGTAATTGATAAATATGGTATACTTCCGGCCCAATGTCGGTCTCGACATCTCTGATCCCATTGATTGATTTAGAGGAATTATGTACTACCAGACCGGGGGCTGAATTACCGCTTATGGTCAGATTCACCTCGACCCGAATTGGTATTCCTATAGCCACTTGGTTGTCTTCGCGGTGTTTGTCGTCTTGTTCGGGATTCGTGCTATTCACAGTAGCGACGAATGTGAAATCAGGCGCCGAAAACACTCCTTTTGCCGGTTCGGTGAGTACTGAAAATTTTATAGTCTCACCACTAATATGTGGATTTCCAAGTTCGCAAGCAAGCACGTTCACTCCGGTCTTGTCCGGCTTGGCGCCATAGCATACTGGCAGATCCGGGCGTGTCTTATTGATGTTGATATAGTTGATTGTTAGCGGCATGGTTAAGTAAAACATCGATTCAAATGCATCTTCACCACTGTTTTTGACAGTAACATCGAGCACAAATCTTTCAGCGCTTCCAATGATATATTGATCCATGTTTGGGTTGACCGAGAGTTTCAAGTCTGGCACGCAAATATTGTCGGGTCCACAATTCTTTTGAATTGTTGCAGTCTTGGTGAGCTTGTTGTATACTGCTCGATTTAGAACTGGTCGCAATTTTGTTTGTAGGCCAAACGAATTGTCATAGTCGTAGTTTGGTTCGCTCAGATTGTACTCTATATCGATTTTGATAGGCGTCAGTTTGTCTCGCACCTTGCGCATCAGGTAAGCTTTAAATGATTTACATTGATTAACGTCTTTGCTGAGCATTATTGTGTACCTGTCATCACTACGTCCCTCATTATTGAGCATGAACAGACGCGGTGAGCCTTTCGCGGCCGAATCTAGTTTGGTATCAAACACAAATTCGAGACGATTATCGATTCCATAACCACTATATTTGGCGCAATATTGAACTGTTATACAAGATACAGGTGTTGAGTTGCTGGCCAGTACGCATCGCTTATCGTCTAGATTAAAGTTTTCAGGCTCAAAACGAAGTGATGTTGTCACATTCACCACTGGCCGTGCACGAATTTCAATGGCCGCGTCAGCATTGGGCGACCCTATCAATAGATCATTATAGTGATTGTTGTCAAGATCAAGGCCACCCGATAAAGAGAACCCAAATGATTTCAATCCTGAAGATCCCGACTTGATATCTTCTGCATAAATGACCTGACTGAATTCCTGTTCTAAGCCGGCTTTTCGGCCATTATAGATGTAGATTGCTCCATTACCGTTAGGCCCATCGTACGGAGCACCAACAGCTATATCTTGAATGCCATCACGATTTACGTCTCCTAAGTTGGCGAGTGCCGTTCCAAAACGGGCTCGATTTTTTTGTCCATCAATACGATTTTTAATTGCCAATTCATGGCGATAATTTTGGAGGGCTACATACACTCTACCACGCTCATAATGAGGCTCTTTGTGTGAGATTTCATGATTGTAATATAACGGAGCCCCGATAATCAAGTCATCGAGCCCATCGCCATTGACATCAGCTGTGGCCAATGAGTAGCCAAAGTATGATCCCATTTGTTCTCCAGTGATATTTTGGAGAATATCCATTTTGGACGAAACGATGACAATTTTACCCAACAATTCAGCACCACGTGGTACAGCTATGGCTGTGTCAATATCAGAGTTGGATGAAAAGTGTCCAAGTGCGAGCGAATAACCTGATGAAAAATAAAAGAATGTATTATCGCGATCGTTAGTTGATGGGAATCTTTCTCGAGGGTAGCTAATAATCAGCCAGTCATAAGGCATACATACCTAGATAAGAGTCGTCCTCTGAGTCAGGATTCAACGAACTTGTTGACTTTGTTTGATCTGTGCTTAGATGGTGATCGAACACCTGCCCTTGCCACACATGTGCACCTGGCGCACCAATCAGAAGGCGTTGGCCATCCTGTTGTTAGATTTCATTGGTATTGTAGCGCACAGACGCGAATGTAAACAAAGGTTGTCGAACATTTTTATGCATTTATTTACATGCAAAAGTAAATATTAATATTTCAAACTCTCTTTTCTTCTTTTGACTAAATTTGCACTGAACGAGAATTTTGATGTGTGAAAAACTATGGGTGTGGTTTACCTTTGTTATTGCCGACGAAAAACCAGCTTGGCACGAGCCGAGATGATGATGCCCCCATTGGTCTGTCACGATTGAGTGATTGAAAAATGTAACCATAAAAAGTTGTTTATTCATGTATATCATGTATATGAATATTGATTAGGTTTTGATGTTCTAGTAGTCACTTACCTAAACCGCGACAGGGTGAGTATTCTAAAAAGCCGCTGAAAGAACCGCGCGATACCCAACAGTTGCCGACTGGATCGCGTCGTTTCAAATTCACCGAGTGAGAGACAAATCGTGGTGCACACGCAACAATAAAACCAGTTTCTCCAGAACTCTGTAGACTGGCACCAAACCATTGGTGCGATTTGTTGTCAGATTTTTTAATATCATTGCCCACTTGTATGGTGCTTGAGCCTGTTGTATCGAATGGTATCTGTTGGCATGCACGCGAGCCGTCCGCCGAACATCTGTACACGGCACCGCCACGGTCGACGCCTGGCTGATCCGTTTGGGCTTTGGGGGCACCTACCAATAGCCAATTTACGTTGCGATCACGATGAACGGCAACAGCGTAGCCGAAATAGGAATTGGCCGGCCCGCGTTGGACAACAGCACTGGATACGTCTAAATTGAACGCACGCACCGAATGAACGTTGAACAGATCGTGATATTCTTGGTCGAACAATGTCAAAAGACTAACAATCGTAGTTACACATAGTGTGATGAGAAACCTGACAGTTCTTTTATTTCGTTTTGTTGCGAACACTGTTGATGTATCACTTGTTGGTTTGTTGGAACGGCGCCTCACACGCTGGGGTTGTACCATCTTGATGGTGCTGTGATGTCTTGTTTTATTGCCGTTAATATAGTGTTGGATGGCGATTGGTAGCCAATCTAGACTGTGTGCTTGTGTATATGTATGTGTGACTAGACTAAATGTGGCAATCGTGAAATGTTGATATGAGCACAATCGTGTCTATAAATTGCGTCTAACATCAAAGATCCATTCTAATACGAGTGATGATGATTTATGAATATACTTTGTATACTTTGACTGATACACCTGATACGTGAATAAACGTTTGTTATATTGTGCAATCAATCGGTCTCTTTATGCATTCATTGGGCTTATGGTCAAGAGTAACGTGCACGAGAGTGACAGGTACAGTTTTCTCTTCTTCTCTTTATTCCTATTCTTATTGTATTGAATAGCCTTGACGAACTTGACTGGTTGTATGTAATAATGAGGCTATGCCCACACACACGCACACACACGATCGAACAAAAATGAGCCTTAATGTTCACGTCCCTCGAGGCTATCGCTTCTTGCCTTTGGATTTCTTTTGAGAGGCCAATGTGTAAATTTTGTGTGCATGTGTGTCGATGAGCTTGTGAGATTGGCAGCTTGTGAGTTTGTGTGTAGCGAAGATTTTTTTTTCACATCGAATGAAGATTTGTGCGTTGCAATGTCACACTTTGTGTGAAGAGTTATGTTTTTGTGTGACTTTCGTAGCCGACATGCACTGCAGAGCTTCATGTGAATGAGTGAGTATGCGTGAGTGTGTTTGTGTGATAACTGTTCGTTAAAAGTCGAACTTTGCGTTCTGGCCTATCTGTAAGCTGTTGCGCTCATACTTACGCTATTAGCCCACGGCTTCGTTCGTTCTTTCTTCAGGATGAGCACATGTGGCGGCATGAGCGCCACGAGCGCGAACGCGCGACAGTTGCACACTTTCGATGGACGAGCAAACAAACAACAGCAACAGCGTTCGTAAGCATCATAGCGTTAAGCAAGCAACTGATGCGCCGCGCTGGTCGCAATAGCAATGGCAACAGTGAGTGAGTGAGCCTGTATGTAAGACAAGGCAAGCCGCACCAGATTCTATGGCGTTCGTGCGCTTGAGCGCCAACATCTGCAATCCATTACTCGAGTGCTGTTGCTGCTTGACTGTTGCGTTTATTTTGGCTCCCACAACAACAGCAATAGCAACTGCAATACTTAGAGAACTTTAATGCCGTCAAACGCTAGATCGCTTTCTTGTCATGGCCAGCCACACACGCACACAGTTTTTCTGGTGGGCGGGGGATGCAGTCAAATAAACATCAACAAAGAAAAAAATAAAAGCCAGATCCCTCCTTCCAGAGACAAAGATGGTCTAGAGATCTTAACAGTGTATTACTGGATGCAAAAACCGAAATTGCCCTAAGATGTGCCAAGTCAGCGAATCTAGCATTCAGCTGGCTAGCAGGCTGGCTTCGGCATTGCCAATGGTAGCATCCAACTAACAACAGAGAGCAAAAAGAAAGAAAAAAGAAGAACAGAGTGGCAAAATTTTGCAGCTGCCGATGATTACACGCACACTAGAGAATGTGCGCCAGCGAACATTCGGTGCATCACACGCATAGTCTTATTATTGGATGTGCGTTCTTAAAGCTTACTTGCATGCTAGCTTGCTTTTATAAGCTTGAGACAGTTTTCAGTTGATCAGAGACCGCTTTGAGCTGAAGCGGAAAATAACAAATGAGTCAGTTTCAGACGCCAACAATGAATCAATGGCAAGCAACGAATTTCCTGTTGCTCACTTGCTTGCAATGCTCACATCGTTAATGTGGCGCATGAGCAGCAACAGCAATGATAATAATAACAACAACAACCATCGTGACAACGAGATACTCAAGCCATAGATGGACGCATCTTAGTTTGTTTGCTTGCTGGCTTGGAGCCTCATGTACTAGCTAGGCACGCTAACGTGTAACATACATACACGCAATAAGGGAGAGAAACCGAAGCGGAGCAATAAATGAGGGGTTCATGTAATATGAAGCCAAGTTTGAGCCATGCAACTAAGTGATATATTGAGCTGAGCCTATGAGCCTGGTAGATATATCTTGACTACTATCTGGTAGATATGAATGTGAGGCAAGTCATTAGCTCGTTGTTGTCGACTTAGTGTTGTTGTAACACTTCAAAGCAATACCTTGCGGTCAACGGCCCCTCTCGTTGTTTGCAAACTCTCTGTACGAACAGCCAGCTTGCTTGATGTTGCACAGAGGGTGTGTGATATTCATAAATATATATATATATATAAATCAGAAAGACCCGGAACTGTTGAGAGAAGAAATTTTCTATGTCATATCTGTTGCTTTCTTGTCGCTGCGTGCATACGTTGACGAAAAATGTGCCATTAAGAGGTCTGCTGATAGCTCAAGGCTTATCAAACTTGAGCTTCGAGGTTGAGGTAGAACTTATTTTGATCTTTGTGGCAACAATTTACTGTTCAGCTAGGGCATGTAACTTGATAAAGCAGTTATCTTACGAATTCACTGCTTCTTCTTTTTTGTGCAAAGTTTCTTGGTCGTTATTGCTTATAGCACAGTCAATACAACAGAAGCAGATGTTTTGCTGCATCATGAATTCCACGCTACTCACACCGAAAGTACTGATAAACAAGCGGCATTATAACATTGACTTAACTGATGTTGTTTCAAGTTTTGATCGATAATATTGCGAGCAAAATATCTCTTTAACAATGTGGCATGGTTGACTTAGGCTCACGAAGGAACAGCACGAATCACTTATGGATGCACTTACTCTCGTGCTTGTAGAGAAGCTTCATCAACTGTGTCGAAAAATCAAAGTTCGTTTGAGGCTCATTCTGCCAGCTTAACAAAAAAGGCTAGCGATGACGACAAACGAGTGTTTTGGAAGGAGACAAATCACATCAGTGTAGCACATCATAAAGACTTTGCCCGTTCGTTTATTTGTTCATTCAGATTAAAGGTTTTACTATAACTGTTGCTCTTTTATATGTGTTGAAATGATATGGCTATGGTCAAATGGTAACACATAATGCTTGATCGTTCTTTTTGGAAAAAAAACTTTCATTCGATCCTGTGATACAAGTGGGCTCAACTACTAGTTGATCATCATAGCCATCGATTATTTTCTGAAGCTTTCTTCGATGAAAAGGGATATTACATAAATGTTGTTCTCTGGATCATTCGACTGTTCCACTTATCGAATTTTAAAGAATTATTCGCTCACGAAGAGTTCGCTAAATTCGATCGCCATTATTCCTGCTCTTTTCGTCCTGCAGACTAATGCGCCGCTGAACAGCTGGTTCTGCATATGTTGACTTGTCAGTCAACTTGAGCCACCGAGGAACCGGCCGATCGCAAAAGCTTAAGGAATTGAATGAAATCGCGAAACATACATCTGAAACGATCAAATTGACAAGAACGCTAATCATTTGTAACTGCAAATGAACCAGAACTTGTGTGACACTTTGAAGCTATCGCGCGGAGTGATAAATATTTGATTCTCAATCGCTAGGAATATTGCGCTTGTTATTATTATTATCACCCATTGTGATCTATCGATCGAGCGAGGACCCACACACGACGTATAGCGACGACAGCTACGACTATGACGGACGATAATTCAAGCGACATGCTTCTTTGATATTGCTATTCATTCACTGCAAAGTTTATTTACAAAACAACAACAACGACGTAAATTGGATGACACGATACTGTTGACGTCGACAATTCGTGTCTTGATCATGATAACCAGCGCTGATTGATGGTATTTATGAATTGATTGACTGATCGCTTTCTACACCTCTATGTCATAAGACGATACAACAGACAATAGGCGCACACATTACAGGAGATAAGCTCTGGTTTTGTCTCGTTTCGCCTTGGTTCTCTGCACATACCACACACTTAGACACACACGCACGCTAGTAAGAAAGCACGCAGGCAGGCACATTCATCCAAACAAGACAGACAATTTGTCCGAAGATGATTGAAATCACTGTCAATGACAGACTCGGCAAGAAGGTGCGAGTGAAATGCAACGAAGACGACACTGTTGGCGATCTCAAACTATTGATCGCGGCCAAAACTGGCACACGGGCTGAAAAAATTGTTCTCAAAAAGTGGTACACAATCTACAAAAATCACATAACGTTGCAGGACTATGAAATACGTGACGGTATGAATCTTGAATTGTATTACCAATAAAATATCAACATGACTTCACGACCAAAGTCGACACATCCTCAACACCATTGTCAAGAATCTGAAACGAATGAACGTGAGTCATCAAGCGAATGCAGCACCATCTCTAATCATTCCTCTTGTTTTGGAAGAACTTGTCAAAAGGCATCAGAAGAAGAAGATGAAAATCAATTGCCGCCAATCGTCAAACGCTTACTGGACCGCGACGATCAGTCCTCGTTTCGCGAGTGTGGACTGGAAGAAAAATGTGGCGTGTTTGGTTGCATTTCCAATGGAGATTGGCCAACCAGTTTGGATGTAGCTCAGATCATCTGTCTCGGTTTGGTTGGGCTTCAACATCGAGGCCAAGAATCAGCCGGCATTGTAACGTGCAAAGTCAAAAATGAGCCATTTTCTATGGCCCGCGGCGAAGGTCTTGTCAGTGCAGCATTCACAGAAATATCAATGATGGGCTTAAAAGGCAACTTAGGAGTTGGGCACACACGGTACTCTACATCTGGTGGCAGTGGTAATCTTCAATTGGCACAGCCATTTGTAGTGCACACTAGTTATGGAACAATAGCTGTTAGTCACAATGGAGAATTAGTGAATTCTAGCAACCTGCGTCAAACATTACTCTCGAACGGCGTTGGTTTATCAACTGGTGGAGACTCTGAGCTTATCACACAATGCTTGAGCCAGGCACCGCCGGACGAATTCAGGCATCCAAAGGTGAGGAAGTTACGCATTCGCAATAAAGCCAGTATGCAGGTTTCTATGAAAGAGTCATTGGCGGACACGGCCAGTTTTAATGGCGATTCCAGTGGATACGTAAAGCCACGCTCCAATAGCGAAACATCAGTCGATTATAACCCAGAGAACAAGCGCGTGCCTCAGTGGAAAACTGACCTGACAATTGAGGAAGACGAGATTTCGTCTCGTGTTTTGCACCTGATGTCTATCACACCCATCTCTTATTCACTCATAATCATGTATAACGAATGTCTGTACGCTGTGCGTGACTCATTCGGCAATCGACCACTGACAATTGGTATGTTGGTGCCGCCACCGAATGCGGCTGACATTGGCAATATTCCTTTCAGTGTAATCGACAATACTTTCATCGAAGGATGGGTTATATCATCAGAATCATGTCCATTCCCGAGCGTTCATGCCAAACTCAAGCGCGATGTTGAACCGGGAGAAATCGTTAAATTTGAGCGTAACAAGTTACCTAAAACTTTGGCCATTATGCCACGACCGGCATCCTCGCCATCGCCGGCTTTTTGCATATTCGAGTATGTGTATTTTGCTCGACCTGATTCAATTGTAGAAAAACAGACAATTTATGCTGTTCGTATGCGTTGCGGGCGTCGTTTGGCGATCGAATCGCCAACATTCAAGGAGCCACACATGAAAGGTGAATTCATTGTAGCTCCCGTGCCAGAGTCATCGATTCCAGCTGCACTTGGATTCTCTCTAGAATCCGGACTGCCATACGTCGAAGTATTTTGCAAGAATCGCTATGTCGGACGAACATTCATTCAACCATCGACTCGCTTACGTCGCTTGGGAGTGGCCAAGAAGTTTGGACCTCTGACGGAAAACTTTCGTGGTAAATCTATCATATTGATAGACGATTCCATCGTACGCGGAACCACGATAGGTCAGTTGGTTTTGTTGTTGCGTGAGGCAGGCGCAAAAGAAGTTCATATCCGCATTGCCTCGCCGCCATTACACTTTCCCTGTTACATGGGTATTAACATTCCAACCAAGGAGGAACTGATTGCCAATCACAGATCTCCCGATCAGTTAGCTTTGGCACTCGGAGCGTCGTCATTGAGATATTTGTCATTGGAAGGTCTGAAAGAATCTGTACAATCAGGAATCATAGATCACATGAAACAAGAGAGAGCTTATTTACAGCAACGCATGGCGATTAATGGACCCCATGATGTGAAGCCAACATGTGAGGATGTCAGCGAAAAAGAGATCACTGCCAATGTTGGCCATTGTACAGCCTGTTTGACAGGTGCTTATCCGGTACAATTGGATGAGTTCTGACCAATTCTGATCCTTTTGAGACCTCACTCCCACCATATATATATATATATATTCTATTCATGCAGTTTTTTTAAGACTCATCAACTGATCCGTCCGGTTCAAAGATTAGAAAAATTGCGGACTATCGATTATATAAGGTTTATTAAATAATTAAATATAGAAAAAAGTATGCGATCGAGGTGATCACTCGTTATTGATACCTTCATGCTCTCAATTGGATATAGAATGAACAAATTCTCATAGGGCTAATCGACAATGACATGTATAGATGTTGAGAATGTGGAAGATTGTCAGAGAGAATGTTCAAACATGATTCTCTTGTGGTGATCAACTTGTGTGTGTGGTATAAACTTGACTATGATTAGAATGACTGTCGATGAGTGTTCGTGAGAGTTCATTCAAAAAATATTATGAACAGAAAACAGTGAAAGCTCATCAAATTTATTTGAAATTTTGAGCTTACTAGGTCGAGCACCAACAGGTTCGTTTGTCCTTTCTGGAAAAAATATCTGAATAACTAGTTGAAACAGTGAAATAGAGGAAAATCAGCCGTCAAAAGCATGGATTGTCAAGCTCGAAAACACAATCGTTGCTTCTAGATTCATGGGTTGTTTTCATCCACCTGCCTCTACTATACTTAGAAACCATTAGTTTGGTGCAGTTTGATGCGTGCGTCGATAATTTCGACTGTCATTCTGCTCTCAAAATAGCTTAAAAAGTCCATATTACGATATTGATGATTTTCATCTGCTGTCACTGCACTCAAGTGCCCATGAATCATGGGCCATGATACATGAACAGGTGACTACAGAAGTATTTCCGCCGCCTCGAGTGATAATCTAGTATCAATCGAACGAATGCTCTATCTCATGTTTGGTTTCGACTAAATTTCGAATTAAGTCAACATTTCTCACAACAAGCCTGATGAATTTCCTTTAGAGCTCAATTTTTTGGTAGTGTTTGGATGAAAAGAAGTACAGAACGCTTAGTCCAAAAGTTAACGAGTTACCTGCACTTTCAAACAAAGTTCAACGTTTTATTTTTTAACATTCTGGCGCATGGCGTTAGTATCAGAACTGTAATGCATCATAGAAATAAAAATTTTAGCAAGTGAAATTTGCTTGCGGGGCTTTCACACATTTTCAGAACATCTAAACTTTCCGAGACTCTCGTTGTCGGTTGGATCGTAGTAGTCTCTAAAGGCGTGATAATCAATTTATACGATGATGTCACGTGTTCCGCTTGTTTCGCTTGAGCGATCGCTTCATTGTTTAGTTTCAGCGTGTAGTTTTCCAGTGCAAGCTCGACTACGTGTTCAGGTCTTAATAGCGTGTTTAGCGCGTTCACATTTGCTGCATACGAGCACAATGGTCATTTGTTGTGGGGTCAAAAACAGGTACTGCCTCAGCTTACTTGAAGACTTCATCATTATTTTGTTTGCGCTTACTATCATGGAGGATTACAACTCATTCATTTGACGGCAATGAACTTGCCAAGTTTGCTGCTGCCCTCTTTGGCACAACCGAGCTGCCGTAGTTCAGTGCGATAGTGGGCGAGTGTGTGTGTGTGTGCACAAACGGATAGAGGGAGAGAGAGAGAGAAATATCATAAAGAGTAATTTGCGTCGCATTTTGTGATCATGACGCGTTAATTACCGCAATCTAAGAGAGCTCGTGAACGAAGGTGAATAGTTATAGCACTTTACGTTGAGTCAGTGCTTAAACGATATTCATAGTGAACACACGCCGATGTTTGTGTCAATTTATGCAAATCTACACCGCATTGCTTTTACATTTAGTTCGGTTATGTTTCGGTGAAAAGCGAGGAACGACACTTTGCACTTCATCTAATACACTACGCTCTCTTTAAAAAGAATCAAACTATAAAAGTCTTTGTCCAGTTTTTGCACATTCACCAACTATTCTAACTGTCAACTAGCTTGATAGTTCTAACGGTCTATGAAAAGTTCACACATTATAGATGGTAAGGCAGCGGCAGTGAGTGCACTACTTCTGGTCCATTAGCTTGATAAGTTACCCTATGTTGTCTGGGTAAACTTTGAATAGAATTGAACACATGATACACTCACAACATTTACTCTTACATTTGATTTCTGTATTCAACAAAATATAAATTCAATAAAACGGAGAATGCAAAGCTGTGGCAATTCGAGAGATGTGAGTCGCAGACAACATCTAAGAATAAAATTACGAATAACAAGAACGTAGTTTATTGAACATGTGAGTATGTAGTCGAAAATGGCTGATTGTCTGTCCATGTATTTTCTATTCCAGGTCGACGAAGAATGTCGTCTAGCGTCATAGGAGATGATTGTTATTGTCGTGGCCATGAATAACAATGATATTGAACATGGACGAGCAAAGCACAGCAAGCAACTGATTGTTGGCGGTGATTGTCAACGGCCACGACGACTGTCCGACAGGCGAAGAGCCAGACACTGATTGACGCGGCGGTGCTGGCCCTGGTCCAGCCCCCATTTGGTTGCTCACAACGCTCATTTTGCGTTCCATGGCCACCGATTGGAACGTCTCTTCGACAGAGGCCTCGCACTTGAAATTGCCGGCGGTTCGAGGCGAGACGTCGCGCAATGCCACCGTTCGGTCGGTTGAGCGCGTCAAGTCCACTGTGATCCCGTCAACGGCAAAAGCTTGTTTTCGTTCGTCGGCACGTTCGGCGGGCACAAATCGATAGAACTGGTCCGATTCAATACGACAATAGTTAAGTGAAGAAACAATAGGTAGAGATATGTTGTGTAAGTGAATCACTCAGATTGGGTCAATGATATTCATCATTAGACTATGAAGCTCTCTGGAGTTCAGTTTCAAGGAACCAGGAGTGACAATCAGAGAACAACACTTTGTAGTATTGAAGACTTACCTCTTTATCGTCTCGATACCATTTGACGGCATACAATCGATCATGCTCGAGTTCATAGTGGCACGTCAATGTTGTGTTCGCGCCCATTTTGAGCTTCACCGGTACATCGAAACGACGCAATTTGATTCCGTAAGCACCTGTTTATTGTCATTGTCCGTAGAATATAAGTTCAGTCACCGGAAACGAGAATCAAGAATCTGAATTAGAATCTGCGAAATAATATAGCACTTTTAACTCCAATAGAACTGAGGAAGGATTTGGTGCATTTTAAAAAGCACTTGGACCCTGCCTCAATATGACTACACTATTTGATAATCAGGTTGCCTAAAATATCTATGCGTGTGTGCGTGTGCTTTCTTCAAAATAGAATTCGCCATACAATGTCTCTGGAGACATATCAGGGCCCCTTGTCAAGTGTTGGATCAAGCCAAATTACACGTACTACGAAAAAGTTAGCCGATTCTGGTTGATTTCGAGCACACAGTGCACGATTGACATACTACCAAAAAGTTCGCGGTGGCCTCAACTGTGAAACTTGTGCTCATAACAATCGTATGCTCAATAGCCGTAGTAGCCATTATAGTGAACGAGCACGTTAGAACTTGATATGACAAGCCTCGTGAGGCACCTCGTGATTCTCGTTCTCATCTGAATTCGAATTTGAATTTCTCTCGAGTGAGCTCCTCTAAAGCGAATGAGCTGAGCAGCTCATAATTCGATTACATACACTCAACTGTTATTGGCTCGGCTATTGGCCATACATTGTTACACACATTTACTGTCTATTCTAGTTGATAAGCCGCCAATGCAACAGAGGTTTAAACGGGAACACTCTTTTTTGACTCTTCTTTGTTCAGCTCTTTGTCGTACGTAAGCTAGCACGGTAGTACCGTACGAGTCGAAGCGTTGGAGGCGCACCGCAAAGTCTAGTGATTCGATAAGCAGCAATTGTCAGAACTAATCAGAGAGCTAAAAGAAGTTGGTTGCACAAAGTATTAAGCAGAGCGAACTAGTCAACGAACGCATATATTCAAGATACGCCAGGCTTACAGCTAATGATGATCGTCCGCCGGGACACATCGCACTCGCCAACGAGCATTGGCGTCAATGTTTAGCGGCATAATGCGAGCGCTATTCAGTGAGCACGATGTCAAGTGTCGGGGATAGTGGTCGCAAGCAATGAACAGACAATGGGGACGGCAACAAAAAACGCTCTACTCTGCTTTCAAATGAAATCAACAACGGGAAGAAGACTCACTCACAGAGAAGAGCAAAATGTATAACAGCGTCATTCATTGTGTGGCCACGCATCATGAAGCATGATGCCTGTTTTTTTTGCTGGCTGGCTATCTCTTTCCCTCTACAGTTTTGTTCGTGCCCTCGACTAACTGTTTCGAGGCTTTGTTGGGTAGCCGGCTTCCCGTTTCGTTAGCGTAAAGTCAGAGTTAACGCGGCAAAATGTCCGAAAATGTAAGCAATAAACTTGTGTCGCCGCGTGTAAAGTAGTGAAGTGAACGTAGCACGTGCCACATACAGCACAACACACTCATAGGCTCGCTCGTTGAGGCTTCTTTACTGTAGTAGCCTCTTAATGATTGTGAACATGGTCTAATGCAAATTTTCAATATCTAGTCTGCTCATAGTCTGTGGCACTCACAGACCGTGTGCGTCTATCTCCTCTGTTGTTGGACTCTCAAGCCTTGTGCTGCGTTTTGTTGCATTGTATTGAATTGAATGAAAATTATATACATGTAAGAGTACAATTTCGTCGCTACAAAAACTTGCCGCTCACTATGAGACGTCTGTCGTCAGCAATAATGCTATAAACTGGTCATTATGCTATAACAGATTTTAATAGTGACAAAAAAAGATGTCAAGCAACAGCAAAATAAAGTTGTTTTCTCAACACAATAGCACTTCATACATGAGTTCTTTCTACACAATTATTCTCTCTAACACTGACTAGCATTGAAAAGAAAATAAGCTTGAATCATTTCTTCTTAACAACCATCAAGATTTTCCAACAAAATAGAAACATTATTAGACCCCATTATTAAACTCTAGAGTGGATACTTTCTTCATTGACGTGGTGAACTTCTAATAGAAAATCACGTTCGAAATTCGAGATCGATTGATGAATATTAGAGCTCCTATGAGAGCACAGTAATTCTAGACGACAGTAAATTCCGACAGACTTCGAAGAAATTCGATAGACTCAGGGAGCGAGACTTTTGTGTCCATCTGGTCTTTGTCCATCACGTCGATTGTCGCTGTCGTCGTCACTGTAGTTGCTTAGACAGCAAAGTTAGCTAGAGGGCAGCTGGAACGTGACATCATTTGTTTGCTTGACATTCAGTGCTCGCTGTTATTCTCAAATTCGACAATTCGATCCAATCAATGGCTGTCTTTTAGATTGTTGTGTTTGTGGCGTCTTCACTGGCCGTTCTCATGCCTGTTCGTTCGCTTGTTTCTGGTTAAAGAACGGGCGAATCAACTCACGAATGCACGAACAAACAGACAAACCAACTACTAATCGAACGAACAAGCGGATAAACTAACAGATAACTGGACATGACGAACGAATCTGCCAAGCCAAGCTGGGCGAACGAGTCATCATCAATGAAGCACATGAATAATCGTGCCAATTGTTTGTGTACAATTGACGCTACTGCATTACTTCCACTGCGGTTCTCTCGAAAATTGTGAGACTGACAAACAACAACTGAGTGTTTGTTCTGAGGGACAATGAATGGACCACCAACACTATTACTAAAGGCTCTATCGATCGATGATTGGATCAGCAGTCAGTCTGACAGACTGTGATAACATCGTTGACGATTATTTATGACTAACCATTAGTTAACGCTGGTTGGATCCCTGTTCTTTAGGTTGCTGCAAGCCATAGTTGCTCATCAGTTAACTGTGTAAACGCTGGCTTTGCTGCCAATCATGTTGTCTTAGTTGTTACGCAATACAAATAACATTAGAAAGAAAAAGAGCGAGCGGCCACAAAAAAGCCCCCAGAGCAAATCTCTGAGTCTCTAGCATCTCTTTTCGCTTTTGTGTGGTACTCTGGTGGCCCACAACCACATCGTCATGATTTGCCAGTTGGCTCATGAGTTGAAGCACATTACATGTATGATTTCGCCATTACATTATCGTGTACATTCTCTATTTGGATCTTCATCTCACTTCACGTCGGTGGTCGCAATTTCTGTTTGCTCCGGACACAACTAAGTCTTATGATGCTCTCTATCTATTTCTCTACACAGTACAAATAGGTAATAATAGTCGATGATGTTAATCAAGTGGTACAAGAACACCTGCAAACTGCAGTAGTGTACTTACCTCCAACCACGATGACCACAATAGAGATCAATAGCAACGACAACAACGGAACGTGCACGTGCTTCGACCCTCGAATGTTGTGGTGTCTGATGAAATCCGAATGTGAATTGTACCAATGATCGTGGTAGTCCTCATCCTCGTAGTGATAGTTCTGTCGAATTGTCCAACAACAAATCGTTTGAGCTTGTGATTCGTTGGTCGCCGCGATTTTTCGTCGATTAAGCGGATCTGTTCGTGTTGGGTTGCTCATCGTTCTTTTCGTGCCGATATAGACAGAAGAAAAAGAAGACACATTGATGAGATGCTCTGTATATTATGTTAAAATTCAAGCTAAACTTTCATACTAAAGGGGGCGTCAAAATAATCAAACAAAGTAGTTTTAGGAGTTTTGCCTAAAAAAGAAAGAGAGGAAGAGTCAGTGGAGGATTTCGAAACGCCCTTTCGACATAGTAAAGTCCAGTCGATTGAGTTCACCTTCAACGCACGGCTGAGTCGCCATATCAAATGCTCAAGTGGTCATTGTTTTGACACTTTGATTGAGTTTGTTTCAAAAGTGTAGTCACTTTCGTGGCCAGCCGAGCCATGCTGGCCGGCTACTTGAGGCGCATCTGTGAAGTTGAACTACTCCAATACAAGACTGAGCAGTGGAAAACTACTCACACCCAACTAAACAAAAAGAGCCTCAAGTACTTGGATTTAGTGCAAATGTGATCTCTCATGCCTGGCTATCGAGTTAAAACCCAAACAAATGGTCTGCTAGTGGCCAAGTCAATAGCCTCTTGCCACTTGCCACTTGCTAGTGAGGCGTTCAACTATGAGCTAACTTTCTCTTCTCCTTGTTCAAATTCTCAAACTGATTTAAACTCAATCTCGTTGAATGTTTAGATAGTCGCACTAGCAGCAAAGACTAAGATGTCGGTCGTATTGGTGACGGCGACCACAGAGGCAGAACCCGTTCGACTTTCACGCGTAGGCGCTAAACTTTGGCAATTGTTGTTGCTTCTACTTTGGCGCCACCAGACCCAAAATTTGTGGGCACTCGCATCGAACAGAGCTTTCACAAAAATGACAAGACCTTTCTGTTCCACACAAGCAGAGTGTCTGGTACAGATGAACTATCGAAGTAGCGACAACAGCGACGATGACGACGACTAGATGAAGCCTAAATGTACGAAAAACGATGGTTAGTCATGATTGAATGAGCACGCATGCTGTCTAATACGTACGAAGTAACTGTTTGTTCTGTAAAAAGCATTGAGTTGCTCATTCAAAGCTCGTTGAGTAACTGAGGAAACTCATTCATTCACATGAGAAAGAATGAAATGGCACGCAACAAACAGTAACTGACTTCTGGCGAGTAGAGGCGAACAACTAGCGACAAGTAGCTAGTGTATAGACGCACCAGCTTGAGTGGCCTCTTTATTATTTTATACATGAGATGAAATGGGCTGGCACGAGATGGGTCGGCTCATCGGATGGAGATCGACATCGAATAGATTCAAGTCGAACAGAATTGACTGAGATACAACGCGAGCGATGAATACAACGAACGAGTAGCGACATGGCAATAACAAGTGGTCTGGCAAGTTTGTGACATAAGCAGAGGCCAACTCAACAACAACGACAACAACGAGCACGCCGAATAGAGCAGCAACAACAAAAAGAGCGTCAATGTGATTTGATGGGGCCAGACATCAAGTAGCAAGTGAACCATCGAGCAAGCGGGCGAGTGAGGCCAAAAGCGAGTTATCGTTGAGCGCGTCAATGGTCTCACGCTGAGCTATTGCCAGTGTTAGTGTTATGCTATTGTGCGAGTGTGTGCCTCAATGGCTTCCTCTTGCATTTTGTTCTAGTAGCTTTTAGTCAACAACAACAGCAACATAACTTACATCTTACTTAGAGCGGTCGCTTGCTTGCATTGCGTGTTGAATGCACGTATGCTTTCTCTTTTGCTTTCATTCAGCGACTTTTGGAACGCTTGCATTGCTTGCCTTATCCTTATCTCGAATTGTACACACTAACAGACATCGACAGTTTGATTCGCATTGGAATCGCTATTCGTATTTGACAATACCAATCGAACTGACTGACGACAAAAACTCACTGCCTGACAGCCGATGAGTCCAGTTGTTAAGGTGGTACACAAATTACTGCAGGAGCATAAAAAACAAATTGCGCTCGACGATATCGAACAACATTGGCAGTTCGTCCAATACGAGTGTCGATATCATAGCAGCTGGACAATGCTTGGCGACAATGCAAATGTCGTCACCGTCTGCGTGTTGTTATTGTTGTCCGTTCGTTGGTTGTTGTTGTTCGGGAAATGCCCTGTTCATTGTTATCATTGTCAGTGTGTGTGTGAGTGTGGAATCCCAAGCGTACTATGTGCTGACTGTGATTTTGATCATGACTCACTGACTGACTGGCTGATTATTATGCAACCAGCGGCATTGAATCTATGATCTCTTGCGAACAACGAGCGCTCACACACGACGTTTACAGTATGGCCCTCTGGCGTGAGGGCTCTGGACTCACATTGTCATTGAACGAACGAACGAATGAACGAACATCTGAATCTCGCTGTCGTAGAATAGACACTTCAATAGAAAGTTTCGATTCTTTTCTATTTATCGCTAGAGTTTATCAGTTGTTTGGAGTTTCAAACTGACGCTGACTGAGTGTAAAAGATCTAACTGATTGCAATCGCAATTTAATTAATGCTCACCTTTTCATCGACAAACATTGTTGGTGGTTGTCTTGATCTCTTCTAAAATTACACGTTTCGAAAATTTTGTCTTTCATGTTGAGAAATATGTCATATTGTATCACATTAACACAAAATATCAGGATAGTTTTGCTCTCGTCGACGAACTAGTTCAAGTTTCTTATGTGTTGCATTTTGCTGTTCAGTTTCAACTTGCTGAATGAGAAGAAACTTGCTTATCAGACTGTCTTCGAATGAAAAGTTTCGTCAACTTTTTCTTCAAATCAGATATAAAATTATTCTTTCAGTAGATACTTTCTACTCTCAAAAAAGTGTTCTCTAACTAATAGTGAGCTAAGATGTTCACGTAAAAAGATGAAACCTCTCACTGAGCTCGATCTCCAACAATTGTCGTCGTCTCTCGTCGTCGTTGCCGTTGTTACTTGCTGTTGTGACGGTGAGCCGGTTCTCAGAATTGAGGCGCCAGGCGCCATTGAGAGACGCATGCGCTACACGGATAAAGACGACAAACATAGAGACGCACATAACAATGTTGTGGCATGAATAGAGGAGATGCCTTAGTTGCTGTCGTTGTGAACGTAGAATTCTACACGAGAACGGATGTCAGTACTTGCACGATCGGGGTGACACGAGCACGCACACACGGGCAAACTTTTTTTCGCAAACGAGAACGTGCACGTGCGCTCAACTGTTCGAATACAGTCAGTTACGTTGTGAAGACAACTTCAACGTATTTCAAACGTTCGACAGTTGAGAGTGCGTGCGTGCTGCTGTCATGTGCTGCACAATTAACGCGCATTGCTCTCTCACTTGCCATCAATTGGCTCTCAATTGCTTGTAAACTTTCGCTGTTTGGTGGGATGGTCAGGTTTAACTCGATCGCTTGTTTGCCACTTGTCATCGTCATCATCATAACAACAACGCGAGCTGATGTGCATGTCTATCGCGCCGTGTCCTGGGTGAAAGTGCGTGCATGCTTTTGACCAGTGACGGCAACCAACAATGAATGTGCTCGTCGGCCGCTGTGTACGTGCGTGCGTGCTTGCTTGCTCGTGTACAGGTGAACGAAGCACACTCACTAGATGGGTGGATGCCCATTTGTTCGCGCTGAACATACACACGCAATGATCTCTAATCACAAGGCTTCGGTTACATAACAACCGCAGCTAAAAGAAGCAGCTACAACAATACAGCTGAGTTCATTTTGGTTAGTTTCGTTTCGAACTTATTTTAGTTTTAGTTATTGGCCATAGCTGGTTATTTTGAGCTGCTCATTGTTGTCGCGAGAGAATGAACGAGGCGCCCTCGATCTTTAGAATTAGTTGTAGGAGTTAGTGTGTGTCAAGAATAATGAACACTTGCGTGCCCCATGATGATTCTAGTAAAGAAGAGATGCCCAATCACGCATCAGGCCGATCTTACACGCCAATCGATTAGTACAACACAACAACAGTTATATAGCTAGCCAGTATTGCTTGCTAGCTGGAACATCTGCTGGCTGGTTCGATTTTTGGTTTAGTTTGCAAGCACTAGCAGCAGTGTGTTACTCATTGGTCAGTTCTGGACAGCACACAACTTAATCCTTGGTCATCGATTTGAGATCGATTGGGCTGACCACGATCGTACGGCCCACGCGACGAATCAATTCGGGGGGGGGGGGGCACGGTGACCACATCGGGGTCTTGCACAGCGACCACGACAATCTATTGAATGAACAACCAGCATACAACAATATACAACAACGACAAACTGATCAAACGCAAACGAGACCCTCACGACGCTTTTAACATTGTAACCACCGCGTTCATTAGTTTACCTCTGCCCCCCCTTCCTCTCTAATTCTTTCTCTGTCTATTGGTGTCTTGGCTATTGATATGTTAGTATTATACTTTGCACAGTACTACTGGTCTGAAGGTTGTCCCAAAAATAGTGCTTGTAGCACATCGCGAACGACGACAACGACTGCTACTACTACGACAAGAAAAGAGTAATCGACGTAACTCGAGCTTGCGGCAATCAATCGTCGTATGTCCGCTCGTCGCCATACGTACAGTAAGTTTGCTTCGAAAAAGATCACGTTCTCAAAGTTAGCGCGTACAGACACACACGAGTTCGTAATTTTGCTTCAACAACAACGTTGAAAATCTCAACCACACAACTTTGTGAAAGCTCGAGCTGAAAAGAGAAAGAGTGAGCGAAAGAAAAAAAACCAGGTGCCTCAATCACCAACACATGGACGCAGCATGCAGTGGTCAATGGAACAACTGCATTTGAGTCAGTTTGTTCGGTATCTGGCACAAACTTAGAGAAATTAATGATCTTGTCGGAAACAGTGCTGCTCGACTCTCTTTGAGCTGACTATAGCCTGGTGTCCACTCGTGCGAGCTAGTCACTTAGCACACGTCGAGTAGTGTACGTCAACTTTTAACTGTGATCTGGAAATTCGATCTTCCCGCTGACCGTAGAGCACCTGCAACTTTGTCCATAATACGAAAGTTGTTCACAGTTTAGTGCGTTCAAACGTTGGCCTGAGGCTAACTAGTGCTCGAAAAAAAGAGCCTTACGCAAACAATTCGCGCGATACTGTATTCACACCGCAAATCATGTACTCAAAACGATTACAATGCTTAAAATCTGCCTACACACAGCTCATCATAGTTTTTTATAATTCATCTGATCGGTCACAAAAAACCTCCTAATAGATGGATCGCCTTTCGTTACCATCTAGAGCTATGTCTTGGCGACAATCTTCGAACTCAATGTCGCAATTTTCGATCGAATATTGCGGGCTTTGGAAAGCTAGCATGCGCATGCGCAAGCTTGTGTTTTATGGAGAAAAGAACAAAAAAGATTCGCGTACGTGTATGTGTGCAGTCTCTGTGTCATCTACAGGCACACGCACTTACACATGCATTGGCAAGACGGGCGTAACTTATGTTCAACAAGCTAGCACCATCATCAAAATCGATGATACGAATACTACTTAACAAATTATTCATATTTGAATTGGATCAATCAGTATCAAACAAGAACTCACCACGCAACAAAGATTATTCACATTCACCCACTTTTATTACTATTATAAATCGTTAGTCACTTTGGTTTTTTGGTTGTGTTTTGTTGTTGTTATTAGTCTACCAACACTGACATGTCGTCACAATACCCACCCAACACGACACCCGTGTTTATTGTGACCAATTCCACTGTACCGTTTGGTCCGTATCCTATGAGATACACATGTCCAAATTGCAACGCCCACATTATGACTGAGACAGATTCAAAGCCCGGCTTGCTTACATACATTCTCAGCGGTACCTTGTTAGTGTTGGCTGCCTATTGTTGTTGCTGTTTTGTACCGTTCTGCATACGAGATTGTAAGGACATTGAACACAGGTGTCCCAATTGTCATGCCAAGCTCGGTTTATTCAAAAGGATCGGTTGAATTTTCGATCTGTTCCGGTCCGATCATGCCGGGTGAAAAGTTCTTACGTGTGTCCATTGTTTCACGCCCCGCCCCTATGGTCAACACCAACCCCTCACCGTGTGTTGCTGCCGTCCAATACAATAAACTATTCTACAGGGTGCTATGCTTACTCACACATACAAACACATCTAGTTATAATAATTATCATAATAACTACTCTCTCTTTTGTGAGACATTACGAGCGCCGATAAAATGTCATGATAGCAGTAACTATACCGAGTTACGAGCGTCGGACTGACTCACAACAACACTACTTTGCGTATTGTGCATTGTACATCAGTTAGTTGCGACAACAACAATGACAATTTGGAGAATAGAACTTCGATGTCAGTGCGTGGTGTGTGTGATGGTTCGTTCGATTGAATGAACACAACACACTGCGATTTACTTGCAGTAATAAACTCATGACGACATGCCACACTAACAACAATTGTTGGCACCGCTGCCACCACGAACGATGCCACCACTACTAACGTACTCACACACACGCCACATACACACACACAACGGCGACATGGACTTTCTACCACTCATCAATATTCTAGTGTTTATCTTGTGTGTAGCCAACACACATTTGCAGTGTATGCGGTCGCCGTTAGGACAGTTGTCATGTTTATTTGTTTGTTGTTATAATTCAATCTAAAGCTGGCCGGCATATGACGTATACGGTTAGCCATAACGCATGTCTTATTTAGTTGTTTGCTAGTTGTGTCTTGGTGTTTGCTCGCAACAGGGTAGGACTCATGGTTAGACACACACACACACACATACAAGAATGACATCACTATTAGTGTTGCTGTTAGCACGACTATTGTTATTGAAGTTCTCCGTCCTTTTAACTATACTAACACTTATACGCACACAATAATGCAATGGCGTTCGTTACAGGCGCGTTACGCGACAAACTAATGGTCAAACAAATCTCTAATGCGGTCCAGAATATCGTTGTAATGATTATTGCATCATTATTTGTGAGCTGTATCTACAAAAACTGGAGGCTCCAAGTGCACACGCACAGTCTAAACTAAAGCTTTCGTTTCATTTTGTCCTAGCTTCCGGCGAGCTTTTGCCTCTATAAACAGCGACATCTCATGGAGCGCTGAATCGTATGAATTTAGTCGGGGTTATCGTACACAAACATAATCGTGCCAGACATGTCGTGCGCACACACCATGAGTGCTTGTCTACTTTACGATAAAAATCTAGTTGGTTTATTTAATCACTATACAAATGTTGTTGGGCCGGCCATGTTCGATGTCACCTCGTGTGTCACATAACTCTGCCTCAAGATCTTGCGCAGAGTTTAACGCCGCCTGGCCAAATGAAATGATAGCAGAGGTAGAGTTCAGGCAGGTCATGTCTCCGTGAGGTACATGTGTACAGTGAGGCATGGCCTTTGTTATCGCCATCATCATCAAAGTCAGCCAAACAACGTTGGAAAGATGACGACGCGTAGTGTTGTTACAACGATAGCTCGAATTACATATGAGTTTTTCAACGAAAGCTCCACCAGGGGACTTGAAAAGCTAAACAGGACGTACGAGTCCAATAAGTTACAGATGTGCTCTTCTTGGCTACAAAGAACATATCGATCTATTATGTTGGCGACGACAAGTTGTTTTATGTTGTATGCCATGCGCAAACTGAGCTATGCCCTGAGGCTAATTTTCTTGTGTATTTTATGCAAAGACACCAGTGTAGTCGGAATAGCAGACCAATGTTCATTCAGTCGATATGCCGTTTGATTATCTGTGTTAATCATAGGCCATTGTTGAGGCAGTCATTTGTTTGTGTGCGAAAGTAAACCTTCCGTTAGCGAGTGGTCAGCGTCAAGCTTACCTCATTAGACCCGATACATATTCCTCTCGATATTCTCTGTTTCTAGTTACTGTATGTTCTACTTGTTTCATTCCATACTCCTGCCGCCTTGGTGACGACTAGCGTACATTCCTCTGATAATAATAATAATAATAATAATGCAACTCTCAATTAAAGCATCTGCATTCTATTTCGATTTCAATGCTCCTCGATAGATCATGATTTATTATTGCAGTATCCTTGAGCCGCACGAAAAGCTATTACCGTTATTTGTCAATGAAGAAAATGTCTTATATAAAACAGAGAGCGCATCACATTTGTATCATAAGCCGAGTAACGATAATAAAAATGAAATATAAGACATATGACAATGTTTTGATCTCATTGTACAAGATGAAAACTAAAATGATTGTACTTTTATTCAACTTCTTACAGAGCGTGTAATCATGTGATCCATGTCATCTCAGTTTTCGAGGATCGGGTATCGTCAAGTGCAAAGACATATGTTTGCATGTCAATGTTAGTCTGACACACGTTGGAAATGTTCTTCAATGGTATAGAAGTAGAAAATGGTGAAGTTGTGAACATGTTTTTGCACATTGCAATAAGTGTGTTAAAGTGTGCTACCCAGCAACAGCGAAAAATTTATCCTCATTCCATATGAATGATTCCTGTTATTATTCAGAGGATGAATCATGGAAGACTGCACGAGTCATCACGAAAATGATTGCTCATTCATTTTGGTCAAGTGCAAGAGCACTCGTTTGCAACTGTAGTATATTTCCCATATATTCAAGTGCAGTACTGACTTTATCCACAATCAGATTGTTTGTTCTATCTGACAATCGCTCTTGAAAACCATCACCCACTAATTGATAGCTTGGCGCTTTATTCTTTTTGTTCAAGTCTAGGGAGAGTTTACCGTATATAGTTCGGTTCATTGTATTCACAGAATTGTTCCAAGTTAGGAACTTCGAAAGGCCCCTTTGATTTTTTTACTTCAAACTGCGCGCGCAATATTCTAAAAACGTGGTTCGAGCCGCATGTGGTTAAAGGGCTAACAAGATTCGTAACACGCGTGGACTCCCATCAATAGCCATAATTGAGTACCTAGGTCTAAAGTAAACTTCAAAGTTTATAATATATTATAAATTCACATACTACTCCATATAATAACGATTCCATTCAAACATAATGCCTTCCGAGTATTTTTTGTTCGCTTCGGAGTCGGTGAGCGAAGGCCACCCTGACAAAGTATGTGACCAAATCAGCGACACCATCTTAGACGCCATCTTAAGCCAGGACAATTTGGCTAAAGTTGCCATAGATGCAGCGATAAAGAATCAAACCATCCTACTTCTGGGAGAAGCCACGCACAAAGCCAAAGGCATCGATTATGTTGAATTGGCGCGCGAAGCCGTGCGGCGCATCGGATACAATCATCCGGATATCGGCTTTGATTGTAATACATGCAACATAATCACTGAAATTGGCGAGCAAAGTCCTGACATAGCTGCCGCTGTCAATAAGGATCCGGATGGTGTTGAAGTTGGTGCTGGAGACCAAGGGCAAATGTTCGGATACGCCACTGACGAGACCCCTGAATGTATGCCATTGACAGCGTTGTTGTCGCATAGGCTTGTGCAAAAACTCGATGAACTACGCCATAATGGCCATATGCCTTGGCTTAGACCTGATGGCAAATCTCAAGTCATCATACTGTACAAAACTGAGAACGGAGCAACTGTGCCTCAATACGTACATTCGGTTACCCTGTCAGCTCAGCATTCACCCGCTATCAAACTTGAAGACCTCAGAGAACAAATCCGAGAAAACATTATCAAGAAAGTGATTCCTGCTGACTTACTCAACGAGGGTACCAAATACAACATCAATTCGTGTGGTCAGTTCATATTAGGCGGTCCAATAGCAGATTCAGGCCTGACGGGTCGCAAGATTGTCGTCGATTCATACGGAGGATGGGGCTCGCACGGTGGTGGTGCATTTTCTGGCAAAGATCCCACTAAAACAGACCGTTCCGCTGCTTACGCTGCTCGTTGGGTGGCAAAATCGTTAGTAAAAGCCGGCTTATGTCGACGATGCAAAGTGCAATTGACATATGCTATCGGTCTAGAAGAACCACAATCGGTACTTGTTGACAGCTATGGCACTGGCGTCAAAAGTGACAAAGAGATATTAGCAATCGTCAAAGAAAACTTTGATCTTCACCCAAGCGCTATCATTAAGCAAATGCGTCTTCGAGAACCTATGTACAGAAAGACAAGTGTCTATGGCCATTTTGGGCGTGACATGTTTCCTTGGGAGGTACCAAAGACCCTCAAATATTGATCTAATATGATAAATCATTCTTGCATATTCGTTACACAGCATAGATCCATGAATTGCTACTCAACCAACAGCTATCTTTCATTTACTAGGAACAAACAATACGCGAGGGAAATGAATAGAATGGATACATTGAGAATAAATCAATCTTCAATCACGACTCGCGGTTTTATTAATCTTTTTCAGATTCTTTTTTTTCGAATTCAGTGTGAATGCGGTCCAGTTCATGTGTGCACCAATGGCTCGTGAGAAACAGAGCATCATGCATGGGCAATTTAGACATATAAGTCACCACCTCAGACCACGTCATATGCTTTATACTCTCAAGTGAAAGTGGAAGATTTAAACTTAATCTAGATGTAGTGGCAGCGAGATGAGCCTGAGTTATTTGCGTCACCTGCGTTAGAATAACATCGGCATCCTCGCGTAAGATCGGAAACACTTTGCACATCTTCAGTAAGGATGGTAATACGTGAACAAAAAATATTGCTCGCCTTCTGCTTGGTAGCACTTGGAGCAAAGTGAATGATACATTGAAACAAAGTTTCGCAGCATTCAATGACTTAATGATTGCATACTTCTGGCAAAGGTGAGAGGTCAACTGAATAACAAAAATTTGCTTGTCGATATCGGGTTGTGTTAAGAGTTCCGGTATGAAATCCAGACATATGTGCATCGAAGGTATCGAAGAACTGGTGATGGCAAGCAACTCAGTCGGATAGGTTTGAAAGTGAATCAATTTAGCCATGTTGGTATCGGCGATAAACACTTGATGTAAATGACTGCATATCGCATCGATACAGGTGTCGTAATTCTCGGCCAATTTCTTGTCTTCTTCTGTATGGACTCGTTCTTCTAATTTGATTCTAGCCTCTTTTTCTGGATCGCTGGGCAAACAACATTCTAAGAGTATCTGTATTGCAGCGCTGTCTTGGGCTGCAATGAGAGCTATGCGTAGCTCCTCACGATTCCTGACTTCATCCACCCCTTTACTTGGTTGCTCGCGCAAATGGTCGAACAAGTATCTTTTAGAGGCGGCCAAAAATGCGTTCAATATATGTAAAGCAATCTTGAGCAAATGAAGGTTCCTAAAAACTCTTGAGTCGCATCTCAAGACAATGAGTGGATCATTAACGATGTCATTCCAAATGTAAGTTCGAGATTGATTATTGGTAAAAGCATTCACGGTCATCACCCATAGCTTTGTGGGAAATATAGTATTCAATTTCCACCATAATTTGCTGTATGCCTCCATCAACGGCAACCGCGTGTCGATGAGAGGCATTTCTAATAATTTTGGTATGTTGGAGACAACGATTGAAGCCAAAGGCCACAGGCAATATGAGGGTAGTCTTAGTTGGCGAGTTAAAATATCAGAAAGTTCTACATGAGCACTTTCATCATTCTCCTTTACTCGTAGAAAAAAACGCTGCAGCGTTGTATTGAACTCTTCTAAGTCAGCGATTTTCGAACATGACTGTCCTTTAACCTTGAAACCATAAGATTTGGTACCGGAAGCCCTATTCAATAACGTTCTCACAACCTTAGATGTCATGTTGTCGTTTAGACTATGGTCTAGTGGGTTGAATTTCTCCGGAGTGAGCCAATGTTGGACGAGACAAAGATGTGGGTGTTGAGATGAAACCAATTTTAGCAAAGGGGCCAACATACATCCATAGCTTTCTTGATTGCTGTGAACATGTTGCAATAAGTAAAATATTGGAATGTCGGCGATAAACTCCTTTCTGTATTTAAGTTTAGCTCGTTCTTGGATACTTATGTCATGATTTTTCTTGAGTCTGAATTCTTCATAGAGGAGAATGTAATAAAGAAACAGTATTTGGGCAGTAACAGGGCATTCAACCATCATTTTTTCGTCTACCCCTTCATGGCTCGATTTTTCGACTGCCCTCTCAGAAGACGGAATCTCAGTCTTAATCTTCTTTGTCTTTGGCTCTGGATCTTCATCAATATCACTTGATTGCGTTGTGTCGCCGTTACTATTGATTTTAGGGGGAGTATTTTGGTCAATAGGTGGGTTGAATACTCTGGACACATAGAGTTTTTGTGAGGGCTCTGACGCATATATTCGGTGGGAAAATATTTCCTCCAATCTGCGCTCGGGAATAGGATTGTTCACTCCTTGGGGTGACTCGTTGCAGTGGCTTAATATTATAGAATTGACATAAGCCTCTATGAGCTCTGGAAGAATTGAGTGCATTGGGGCAGTAGACTGGCAGATTTGTCGAAATATCCAATCGTCCATAGCCACTCGATCCCAATTGGGGCCACCGCGCTTGAAGGCAAGGCAAATGTCTTGAGATAATCTCTCAATAGTTTTCGGCTTCTTATTCTGGGTTTTCAATGCGCTAAGATTACGTATGATATTAGAATTAGGCAAGTGACCAAATTCTCTAGACAAATCGTCTATTGTTATCATGAAGATGAGCGATGGCATCCTACATAGTCGGATGGCTTCTGATCTCACTTTCAAGGCTTGAGAAGAGTTCATTTCACACAAAAGACGTAGAGTACGTGTTCTAGAATTCATATCGCATGAGCCAGTATCCTCGTCTTGTTTCTCACCATTGCTTAAGAGTGAAAGACAAACCTCGTGAAAGGCATTCGGAAAATTCGCCACTAATTTAACGATGAAAAGCGGCCCATGTTTGACATGCAGCAATGTTTCTGAAACTTCAAGTATATTGGTTATTCCTTGGGGAAGTTCAGCCAAGAGAATCGCTAAACAATGGCTAACTTCTTCGTGGAAAATTGGATTGTCGAAAAGTTCCGATGGTTTGATCATATCTTTAGCTTTCAACGACGAATGCTCTTGGGTATTTTGAGATCTAGCTAGATTTGAAGCAGATTGTTGATCTTTTAGATGACGCATGTGATCACGTATGTTCATAAATTCATACAATAAATATCTCATTCTATTGTGACTGTTTCTACATTCAAAATTGAAAGGCACTTCCCATCGATCCAGCTTACGATCATAGCAGCCTAAGAGGATAGAGGTATCATGTTCTACTGAAGTGGGGTCGTTGAGATTGCGTGCTAGACGGAGCTGCTGTTCGCTGTGGGCATCAGCTGCAAGTTTCTGGAAATCATTTTCCATAAGTGAGATGATATTATTCACTTCTTTGTGAGGCCGAAGTAATTTTATTAGATACTTGCGTTTTTCGAGGAATGCCTGATAGTCCGATTCTTGAGTAGGCGCGGGCGTTCGCATTTGACGAATAAGGTAGGGAAGAACCGGCTCGATGTTTACATCCTTTTTGTCTAGCAAAGCTCTGATTTCCAAGTCACGAACAGATTTAAACACTGTTTCACTGACCGGTGACACATTACTCCATTCAGGTGCGTTAACCATTGTTACAAGATTTGTTGTTATACTAAGCAATAATGTTCATAAATATCAGACAAACTGATGATGGACATTATATATTCTTCACAATCGTTTGTGACCCACAAAAATTGTGAAAAACGTGCACTAATCAATCGTCAGCTGGTGTGCACATTGCACGTCAGATTGCATGCGATTCTTGTCGACTCGATTCATAGGCAAAATCCCATCACATAGCAAATAATATTTAACAGATTACACGTCTTTGCAAATTACCACTGAATGACCCGTGGCTTGTAAGTGTTATATTGTTAATTACCAATATTATGGATTTCTTCTCTAGTGTTTTAACAAAAGAACAAATCACCCTCGAAAATCTAATCACAGCGTGTTAACCAACAATCATTTCGGTACATTTATTCATCTAATCGCAGTAAACAAGTGCACCAATACAATCTCACATTTAAATGATTATTAGCCGTTATGTTGTCGTGTCGCAACATAAGCAAAACACTGATTTTACCTAAGTCTAGGTTTCCAAATCGACATGACGATAAAAAAGAGCTCTGTGTTCACGAGGCCCTTTCTAAGGCCTACTCTGCAACATTTTCTTGAGTCTCTCTCGACGCTCGCGAAGTGCTCTTGCTCCAGATTTTGAAAGTCCAATCTTGATGGGTGGCCTATCCTTATCGTTAAGCCGAGGAATTTGCATATTGCTGATATGATGCGATGCAACTTCCATTATTTCGCTATTGTGCTGTTTGATAAATCTGGATCTGTTGATTTCCCTGATCAATTCCAGATCTTCTGTACTTTTTGTGTCAGTTTGTGTGCCAACATCTACAGAAAGAGTCTCGGTTTGAGTTCCTCGTGACTCGACTCGTGAGATTTGAGGCTTAGATTGTATGTCGATTTTCTCTGTGACTATCTTCAATTGTTTTGATTTCGGCTGTTTGACAATGATTTGCTTCGGAATCGGCGGCCTCTTAAATGTGGTGTCTTGACATAATGTCCTGAGAACAGCTTCCGGTACTTGAGAGGCCATCGCGCAATGTTTGATTAATGTTTTTTTGATGTTCTCAAGTTATCTCAAAATCGAACATTCGAATTAGCGAATCATGTCCGCTTTACCAGTAGCGCGCGCAATCAGAGGCATAAACGTAGTAATTCATGCAAACTCGACTGTGCTGCCACCTGACGGTAGCGTGGCGATCAAAACCGGACGGTGACGCCGCGGTATGTCGACCATGTGATCAATTTCCACATGATAAATAACATATATATGATAACAATAATTTTATGCTACAAGTCGAAATAGTAACTTTTCTAATATTCAAAATGGATAGCACATTGGACCAATTCAAGACCACCAACGATAAATGGATATGCTCATCCATTCGCAGCGTGTTAGCTTGGAAAACTGAATTAACAAAGCAATTACTCACTATTGAAACAACCAGCAACGTTCTTACCGAGATGATTGGCCAAACGAGTTCAAAGGTTCTCTTGACAGAAGGAGTTCAAAATGAGATTGTCAACGAGGGGCTCGATCCCGACGAAACTATCCGTTATCACATCTTGAAATCACAATGTGCAACCTATGCGACATGCAATCTCATTAGATTAGGATCTGATCTCGAAAAGCCCATTCCAGGTATTATCATTGTTAGAGTCGCCTCGCGATTGTGTGACATTCGACCTAAAGAATATCTCAGAAGCAACTTCAGCCTAGAGAAAAAGACCGTCTATGCCAACTCTGTCACTTTTGCTCATCTTTACCTTGATATCATTGAGGCGCTTGTCCATGTTGGCCAGACCAACATGATTCGATGGATTTCATACATCAATCACGATATTATGGACATGCTCAAATGGACCAAATCAAGTGGATTAGTTAGTCAATCCGAATCCAATTACATGCATTTGAAATGTCGCCTTTACGATACTATTGTACTCATACTTGCCACATTAGGTTCAAATTCGCACTTTGAAAAAGATCTACTACACGAGCTCATTTTGGATCATCTCATTTGTGATTCTCAACTCAAGGATGAAATAGATCCAATCAATAGAGCTGTCCAACAAAATAAGAATTCGCAATCTTCATTGAACAATGATCTATTGGAGCATCATTCATCCCAAGTCAAGTTGACATGTAAAAGTCTATCATGCATGGAAGCAATCATCAACTATTATAGCTTAGATTTGGACTTGTCAGTTCTTGCTAAGGTCAAAGAATTCACCGTCTATTTATGTCTGGACATATACAGAGACTTGAAATCCATTAAGCTGCCTTATGACACTGTGCCTTGTCGATACCATTCATTGAGCTTGTTGATGGCCTTGGTGAATGAGATACCGGTTCAGGGTACCATAACTGAGTTGGCGACTCACATATTTGTTCGGGCATTGAAATTTGAAAGTGATGTTAATATTCGAAAGTTGTGTTACACTGCTACGCATGTAGCAACTCGTCGTCCTATATTAGTGTTAAGCGACGATATAACCGTCAGGCAAAATGGAGACTCAAACGATGAGATTGTGAGAGCTCTAAACTCTGATGGGATTGCAAAAGCTCGAAACTCTGATGATATTGTAGAAGTTCGAGACTCTGATGAGACTGTGAAAGCTCAAAACTCTGATGAGATTGTAAAAACTCGAGACTCTGATGAGATTGTAGAAGTTCGAGTCTCTGACGAGATGGTAAAAGCTCGAGACTCTGATGAGATTGTAATAGCTCGAGACTCTGATTCGGACTCAGAGATAGAAGTCATAATGAGAAGTTTTGTTGACAAGCCTGCCGACGCTATTTAGGTCAGCACTACCTCGCAAGAAAGAACGATACGATCTAGGTCAACTATCATTAGTTCATGTGTGTGCTTGTAAGTGAGTGTGTGTAAGCTCTTCATTGATAAATTAATTCAACAGTCGACGTTACTTTCGCCTCTTTATCAATGACATTATTCTACTCAGCTCAATATAGCTCAACAAATTAATAAATTCACTAAGTGTGTGTGTGTGTGTGTGTGTGTGTGTGTGTGTGTGTGTGTGTGCGTGTGTGTGTGTGTGTGTGGAACCAAGTGTATGTTTAGTGAGAGACCCCGCAATAGAATCTGTGTTGCATTCAGAGTTCAAGTTTCAGTGATTCCATCAAGATGACCACGAGATCTCAAAATTTGATCCTACTCATCGTGCCATTGGCAGCCATAGCAGCTTTGGCCCCTCTAGGTTAGCTCCCTTGATAATCATCTCAAGTCACATCATATTCAAAAAAACTTGCAACTTAGATAAACCTATTATCGTGTGTATTAATAATTACGAATATTATCAACAACAACAACAGGTACCCGTGCATCAGTGAGCCCGCGTTTGGTGAAACGCCAAGCTGAGGCCAATGAGCAAGAGCAAGATTTGTGCCGTGGACGCTCACCGAGTGAATACTTTCGTCTGACTGTTGACGATGATTGTCGTGATGTTGTCAGATGTTCAGTACAAGGATTGCTAGCGTTACGTTGCCCGTCAGGCTTAGCGTTTGATGTCGATAAACAAACCTGTGATTGGAGGAACAACGTAAAAAATTGCAACCAGATTGAGAGTAAGTATCCACTATAAATGACATCATCGTTTGTTAAAGAGGTGTATGGTTTAAACTAACTAGAAATAATTGATAATTCTGATTGGTAGAACCAAAATTGGCCACACCATTGTTGGCCACAGACGAGCCTATTTGTGAGGCCGGCAAGCTAGCCTGCGGCAACGGTGAATGTATTGAGAAAGCGCTATTCTGTAATGGCAATCCTGATTGTTCCGATAGTTCCGACGAGAATGCATGCTCTGTTGAAAAGGATCCGAATCGAGCGCCACCATGTGATCAGAAACAGTGTGTATTGCCTGATTGTTTCTGTTCACCAGACGGCACACAAATACCGGGAAAATTGGAGCCGAGCAGTGTGCCCCAAATGGTGATGATAAGCTTTGACGATGCTGTCAACAACAACAATATTGAGATTTATGAGAAATTGTTCAAAGAGGGACGTAACAACCCGAACGGTTGCAGCGCCAAGGCCACGTTCTTCTTGTCGCACAAATATACGAATTATTCGGCCGTGCAAGAGTTGCATCGTCGGGGACACGAGATAGCCGCCCACTCTATCACACATAAAGAGAATGAAAAGTATTGGACCGACGCAAATCAGGAGACGTGGGCCAAAGAAATGGCCGGTGTTCGTTTAATCACGGAACGTTTCGCCAACATTACAGACAACTCGATTGTGGGAGTACGATCGCCTTATCTGCGTGTCGGTGGCAACAATCAATTTTTCATGATGGAAGAGCAGGCGTTCTTGTATGATTCCACTATCACGGCTCCATTGAGCAATCCGCCTTTGTGGCCATACACATTGTTTTTCCGAATGCCGCACAGGTGTCACGGCAACGGCCAATCGTGTCCGTCTCGGTCGCATCCAGTGTGGGAGATGGTGATGAACGAGTTAGATCGTCGTGACGATCCCACCGTCGACGACACTCAGTCAGGATGCGCAATGGTGGATAGTTGTGCCAACATTATGACGGGAGATCAATTTTACAACTTTCTCAATCACAATCTTGATAGGCATTACAAAACGAATCGTGCCCCGTTGGGTCTTTTCTTCCACGCCTCGTGGCTACAGCTGAATCCCGAGTTTCTTGACGCACTCATCCAATGGATGGATGAAGTACTCGAGAAGAAAGACGTCTACTTTGTTACCATGACACAAGTTTTGCAATGGATGCAATCACCCACCAAGCTGACTGACATCACCAAATTCGCCCCGTGGAAAGAAAAGTGTGACGTTCGCGGGGTCAGTGTATGCTCAGGCATCAACCAGTGCGCATTGACAACGCGCGAGCTACCTGGCGAGACAATTCGCTTACATACGTGCGCTGAATGTCCGCAAAACTATCCCTGGCTCGAGGATCCTACTGGCGATTATTTTGCGTTCAAAAAATGATCATCCTTGAACGAAAGTAATCACTCTCTAACTCAAATTAGAGATCTTCCACACGACAACATTCAAAGAACATATAGACATCAACATCGTCTACTGCCACAAACAGCAGCAAGATATTTGGCAGTAGAATATTTGGACTGATTTGGATATTAGCTCACGAGCTGCAATAGAATTGAGCTGCATTCCATCAGCAGATCTCTCAGTCTTGAATAAAGCATCGCCTCTAGAGAGTGGTTTACGCCATTCATTCGTTTCATATACACGTATCAATCATTATTATTGATCGCTTGATAAACAGTACTTTAATTTTACCGACAACGCCTGTGATTCTATCTGTACTTCTGGGTTTGTTTCTTCCATCAACACGCTTCCTATTCTAATTTTATTAAGAAAAATGTATGTGAACTTTGCACAATTCGCTCATGAGCAAACAACTTCTAGATTGATCCAGTTCAATCGAACTCTCGATAGGGAAACATGTTCCGGTTACACTAATAAGATTGAAATATAATTGATTGATCAAAGATTGCCGGTAGGATCAAGTGGTCTGTGTTATTGCAGCGATCCCTGTAGTGCAATACCAATCACTACTTGTCTGATCGTCGGGCATCACTTAACATTGCACACATAAATACGATACTCGATTAAACTCAATTATAAAGATAAAGGCGCACACACATACGCACAAGTACGCGCGTGCATCCTGGGATGATATGATGTGTGTTTGATTGGCCTAAATAGAGGTAAATGCCTTTTATGTAATTGAATCGCGTCTTGCCTTGTCAAGTATTCTGCAACACTTGCGATTGTTGATCAGACGCATGTCGTTTGTCTGAATATCATCATTGGTGATGATAACACTTGCACAATGTGCATAGCAAATAAGAAGAAGATGAAAGAGTTGTTAGCCATCGTGCAAACATTTAGGCGCCAATCTGACAACGAAGGCGGCAACTGATAATCACAAACCCAATCGACCTGCAGATATGTTCGCGACATGTAGATGTAGAACTTGAACACGTTCTTCACATAATATATTTACTGCACCATTGTGTTCCATTGTGATTGATGCCGATCTATCTCGTCGATATTGCCACAGGATATCAACTAATCTATCAATTAACTGTGCTACTTCACTACAAGTGTATATCAGTCACAATTATTTGTCGCATGTCAACTTTAGTTGCTGTGAGTTACATGAAAAAAGTCGCGGGTCATCTTCCTGGCACTTGCAAATGGTGAGTCTTCATATTAGCATGCAGATTGAACCAGCGTTGTCACTTGTTTATTGTTTTAATTGTTTGAATTCCCAATAGAGTTAATTATCAAGTTCTTAAATGTGGATAGAGTAGAATAGAGAAGGATGAAGTGTGTCTTCATCGATTGAACATGAACAATTTTGGATTGTTTGAAAAGTACCTTCCTCAAAAATCTTCATCATCCATCTAAACACTCATTCATTGAAAACTACGTGCTTAGATTAGATAGTAAACATCAAGAAATAAGTTTCAGTGGAGAGAAGAGAAAAAAATCAAACGCGGCTTGGTCTTCTTGGAATTCAAGAAACCGGAGAAACTAGTTATTGCAATCACTTAATAAACTAGCTATCTTCCTAACGAAGGGTTACATCTTCATAGTGCTTCATGGGATACATTTTGCGGTGATGCGGCAGGTAACTCCGGAGTTGGCTCACAATGAATGATGACTACGATTACACAGTTAGTATGGTTATCATTCATTGCGGTGATAAAAGCTCAGATATCATGTATGATCATAATATCATATAACTTTTCGTCTGCGCAGCTCTCCCTAACTTTCAACAGACCAGTTACTGCTAGAAAGTTAAGTTTAAGCTTGCGATTAAGATTATCATCAGATTGAAGCCAATCAGAATTTGTTTCAACGAGTCATACGACAAAGTAAGACTGCGAGTTGATGATGTCATAGCGGTTGTCTACACTTCAAGTGGTTGTTTGTGGTAGAAATAATTGAATTTCCACAAGTGTTTGTACACCAATTTATAGATTGTAAGTTTCTTTTATTTTATAATTGCTACGTTCAGAGTGAAATAATTTGCAGCAGTCAGCAAACCTCGACGATAAACAGACATTGAGCTGGTCATAATCATGAGAGAATCTGTTTCAATAAATCGCTCAGTCAGTCAATACCAATCGAATCATTATTGATTAACACTATTAACTTTGGCTTGATGACTTTGTTATACCATCACAAACTCAATTCAACTGAGACCAGAAGAAACGAGAAACTTCGATTGGAAGCAAACACATCAGGCCCACAAGCGTGAATTGAATATCAATTAATTGATGAGAAGCAAGAATACAGGAAGCAGAAGAATAATGAAGCATTAGCGATATTTTATTAGAAACTAGCTAGCTGAACAGCTATCCACACATCAAGAAAATATCTGTCTCGATTGAAACGAGTATCAGCATGTGCAAGTGAATTGGCTCGCTACAATAACAACAACGAACACAACATGACACCAACCAACAGCAGGAGCAGTGAGCTCGAGTTTGTCAAGCTTTCAATCACACTAACAGCAACAGATGTTGATCCTAACGATGGCTTGGTGGTAAGTTCAGATCCGCACAAGGATTGCAAACATTCTCGGTTTGACTCGGCTGCCAGATGAATATTTCAACTTCTTATATATCATTGAATGACCGTGAACTGAACCGTTCGCGTTAGCTCACTAACTATGCTAACTAATCTGTAGGCATCGATAACAGACACTGTGTTTTCGTTGAATCTAATTGTTGCTTTAAGCAATCTGACTAAGCAAATCTCGTTCATCGACTCAACTGCAATGTGAACATTGATACAGCATCTGGTACACAATTGAAGCATATTTTATTACATTAGCAGCAATTACAGCTACACGTACCGTTGTTCAGTGTTGCTCGTGCAGTGAAACAAGTCGTGCAAGTGCCTGCTCCCTAACCACTGATATCAATATCAACAGCTCGGATTAGTTATAGATGGAGGTGATACAAATGTATGCGTGGCGTATCGTCTTGCCAGTTTGGCTCTATTGCCAATCTTTCTTTTTGAATTGCTGTTGTGAACTAAACCTGACTGTAAGTGAGACAATCGTCTTCAGCAGAATTCGCAGAGCGCGTTAATGTTTGTTAATGCTGTTAGTCGGTTAGCTCGGTTCGGAAATGCACAAACGCTCGTGTATGATCGTTTGCACTAATGATACAGATATCACTTCCATGTTTAAGTGCACCACAAGCAGCTAATTATACCACTTTTACATTATATGAATGAGTAACTCGCTTACCTGTCGCTTGTCATTGCCTAGGCAACATAAGGCGAACGATATATTGTTCGTTTTGAGAGAAAACAAAGAAGAGAGATACACTGTCGGGTGTTTCAAATTTTTCAGGGTCAACACAACAGCAGCAACAAAAGAGAACATACGCATACACACTTATTCATATTAATAAACATGTGTGTAGCATGTGCAGAGATTATTATTGCTAAAATCAATCTTTTCTCCCTCTATATTTGCCCTCCTACTCGCGACGTGTCTCGCTTGCTTTTAAACATGTGCAAACAACGAAAAACTATCGCCGGAACCTTTTTCTTTCGATCGTGGTTACCTGTTGAATGTAAACTTTTCGGCAGGAGTCACAAACATATCATCACAATTCATCACAAACCAATCCAAGAAAGCACAACAGCAAAGAAAATTCAAGACACTGTGACGATCACATTGCATGTCACTGCAGTTGGTGTTGCATTGTTGCAAACAACACAGCTCAAGCAAAGAACAGGAGTTGCGAAATCTTATCAGCTGACACAGCAGCACAGTTATCTGACGAATGTTCGCCAGTTCGCGTCGCTCAACAATTTAGAACCTCGACATTGTCGCCAAATTGTCGCCATCAATCATCATTGAGGCACACAATCTATAGCACGTGTTTATATATCATTCTACTTTCAGCGGTCCTACTATTTGAAGTAAATATCAACAAAAGAGTTCAAGCTGATTCAACAACTAGTGGTAGCTCGGCGAAGCGAACAGAGCGATCTATATCAACAAGTGACACGGCAAAGACATACGAATTTCACAACAAATCCATTGAAGAAGTCATCGAGACACTCACAACTAGTGGATTATTTAACAGATTGTCCAACGAAGCCACTACAACACGTTTGCCTGATACACATTCGACCGAATTGAGAACTGATAGTGTCGAACAATCGATCAGCACAGTAGCGCTTATTGTAGGGTTATCATCGAACACAGAGCCAATATTAACAGCATTGGAATCATCGACAACTGAATCATCTCTACATCGGCACGACGCTGACCATCCTGACACTAATCATGGCGCAAGCACTCAGTGTGGTAATGATGATGCTAAGAATAGCGAAGATCTACCAGATGATTGTGATTCAGCAACAAATAACTATACAGGCAATGAGAAGCTTGCTAATCTCCAATCCGACATCAAAGACAAGGTAAAACAACGACAAGGTTTCATCATTGTTTACCTTTATAAACGTTTCAAAAGGAGTCTAACGTTTCATTATTGTCTATCACACATTGCATTATACCGCTATCTAGATGCAAGACTTAACCAAAGACATTATGAGAGAATGGATGGAATTCGGTTACACTAGTACGGCCAGCTCAAAATGTATAGCTACATTCAGTAGATTGTTGAGCGGCATGCAAGATGCTAGCTCATGGGCTTTCAAGTGTAAGTTCTATTTAAAAGAAATCATTTCAATGTCGCAGCATATCAATGTCGAAGCGCCAAGACTGATGAATTGATTTTATCCTCACTGAAGTTATTGACTCGTCGGCCAAATTACCTAATGGACTCATGTCGGGAGCTCTCAGCGACTTTGGTGATTACGATCAATGTCTTGCAATCAAAACAAAAGAGGATCTAAGCAAAGAAGAGGAGGAGGAATATAGCGGCGAATTTTCAGGAAGATACTGTCTGGTTGAGGTTAACATCAATATCAGAGTAAGTCTGGCCCCGAATGAAACAATACCCAAAGGAATAGATGAGAATGGAGTACTGTGGGACAAGTTTGTTCGACGCTATTGGACCAGTAAATTGAACAAAGGATTCATGGTGGGCATTTGTGTGCCATCAAAATGCCTCAACGACGACGTGACGGAAATTCTCAATTACAGTAAGTACAATTAATCTAATTTACAACCATCTAATCAAGTAATCAGCAGTATCTAACAGCTTCCTTTACTTATTTTGAATAGCGTTCCGTGACTACGATGTGAATGCGTCGCTGATTGATTGTCAAACATGGAGGGATCTCACAATAAGTCAAAAGCCTGATTTTACCCAAGTAGTTATTTTGTAAGTCATCCCCTTAAATAGAGAAATCTTTAGAATTCATGTGTCAGGATGACATTAACCCAGCAATGCCTTTAATTGAATCACGCAGATCCATATTTGGAGTCATATCCATGGCTGCTGTACTCGGAACAACGTTGCATTCGTTTCATTTATCGTCCAACTCTGACAGCGTGTCTGGATCTATTGAATATGATAAAAAGTGTTCTCATGAGGCCAAATTTTCAAGAAAAGTCCAATGGCGTATGACTGATTTCCTCCTTTGCTTTTCTGTGATTCGTAGTTGGAGTACCTTCAAGCGCCAATATTCGTCCAATAAATCGCAACAAACAATAGCCGCAGCGAATCATGATCGTATCGCAAACACATTCGACGTTAAGATACACAACACGAGCCCGATAGAGGAGCGCAACGAAAGTATTAGCCATCTGTCGGGACTGAAATTACTAGTCATATGTTGGATCATGATGGGCCATTCATTTTTGTATCCGAGCGCAAATAATCATCAATACTACCGTGCTATATCATCGTTGACAGCAGTGCGAGAAAGTATATGGTTCGCTACCACAAATTTCACACTGGGAATAGATATTCTCTTATATATTATTGGATTTTTGTTCGTGTTCAAAATATCGCTTACAAACGAGCGATCATTAAGCGCGTCGAATCAATCGAACAAAATGGAAATATTGCGACTTATTTTCCATAAAATTCTTCGCTTTTGGCCAACTTATCTCAGTGTGATCGGCTTGGCTATTGTGATTCCTTTACTAGGCCATGGACCATTGTGGCCCGAAACGGTGGAGCGTCGCTTGGGTGAAGCCTGTCGCACCAACTGGTGGGCCAATCTATTGTTCGTCAACAATATGCAAGATGAATCACAAATATGTTTGCCATCGTCATGGTTCTTATCAATTGTGATGCAATCGTTTTTAGTCGGCGCACCAGTGCTTTGGTTGGCGAAAAAATTTTCCACCAAAATCGCCATCATGTCATTGACGTTGTTGATCACAACAAGTGCTCTAATAACATTTATCCACGCTTATGTGCGCCACATTGATGCGCCAGTTATACGTCTGGATGAATCGTTCGTCATGAATGTCAATGGACAAATATTCACACTTTATACTCGTCTATACAACAATTTGGGACCATTCTTAGTCGGTATGATGGGCGGTTTTCTGTTGGTACGTCAACAGCAACTTCAATTGTTGGCCAATCGAACGTCACAAATTAAAAGTATCCACGTCAATCGCAACACAAATCAAATGAACCGAAGTGTGAGCAATGTGCTCAGGGGAATTTGTTTTAGCAACTTTGTTAAGCGTGGAGTTACGCTGATCTCATTCTATATGATAGGCTTTCTGGTCCTGGCTTCAGTGTTCCCTGAGCACTATACACGTTTTTGGGCCGCCGTTTACTGGGCCCTACATCGTATCGGCTGGGCTATGTTTACCGGTTATATTATCCATCAATGCGCCACAGGGCGTTGGACAGTTCTCAAGAAACTATTGTCCCTATCGACGCTGATACCGTTGAGTCGATTGATATTTATCGCATACCTTGTATATCCATTGTTCATGCACATACACACTGGTCAAGTACGTGATGGTTTGCATATCAACACGTACGCCATGCTCAATATCTACATAACACGTTTGGTGTTTACCCTTGGGGCAGCTCTAATATTGCACCTATTTGTAGAGTTACCATTGTGCTCACTGGAGGAAACATTGCTCAATCGTTGGATACAACGACTATTAGAAGCCGACAAGAGTCCATCCAAGTTTCATCCGTTGTTGATTGTTGCCCCGATTGTGTCGTCGTTGTCGCCGTCGGCTGCCAGTCCATCTGTGACATCCGAGAATCAATTCAGTAATGTTAGTTCATTACAAGCGAGCTCACACAATAACGAATCGTGTCAACAAAGCGATTCTGATCAATCGAGTCTTGAATTTACGGTGCTGTCTAGTGTGGGCTTGAATTCTTGCGATAAACTAAACTCTGATTCAAGCAACTCTCCTGACACAGTGATTACAGCAATAGAGGTCACGCCCAATAACCAGCTTTCTGTTGAAACTACGCTAGAATGTGAAACACGAAAGGATGAATAAAATCTAGAGATTTGCTCCACAGTCGATGAACTTGGAGCTAAAGAAGCCAAGTTTGCAAAAAATTTATCATACTTTATCGTCATTTCAAACTAGAATTTCAGTCAACGAATAATTGAATCTATTTTGTGTGGAAAAAGTGTAAACAAATTTGTTCGCTTTCAGTGTGGACAGTTTCCAATGTGAATGACAACAATTAAAAATCGAACAGGTAGTCATAACAGATTAGCATTAGATTTCAAGCTAGAGTACTGAAATTCTCATTCTGAGACATTCTAACTTTAAATTGCTAAAAGCATAACATGATTTTATCGTAATAGTTCTTGAATTAGAGATTCTGGCGGTTTCACACTGCCAAGTGTTGGTTATATCACACCAAAATACACGGCCATAACATTTAAACATTGTATGATTTGAGTGTGACGATCGCAATCGACATTTTGATGACAACACTCTTGAAAATGCCTCGATGGATCATTGGAGGCAATTCAAGAGAGTACACTTTGATAATCTAACTCGAAAAGTCAAGAGAGTAGTTTCTTTACGTCATCGACAAGTGTATTGTCGTCGACAACTCTGGTTAAATTCAATGAGCGAACTAGTATTAGCCTGTCACGCAAATCAATATCGTTCGTTTTGTTTGTAATGCACTCAGCACAAGAGCCAAGGCGGTTTAATTTAATGGCATAGATCGGCAGGGTGATCGTCGGTTATCATCACTGACAGCAACCTTGCAATTGGATGATCCATTGGCTCTGATTGCACACTATCATTATATTCATAGGGATAGTTCATCAATGCACCAAGCATACGTTTTCCTCATTAAAACCAAGCAACCGGCAGAAGCTCCTTTTCTGAGCAACACCTTCCCAAGCAATGTTCTCTAATTGAAAGAAAGTTATTTATACTCTGTGATTAGCACCTGTTGCAAGAAACCTACTTCGAATCGTGGAGTAGCACTACATCGAGATCCAACCAACTATAAAACTATATATAATGACCACATGAATCGTTGCATGGACTTTAATTAATTGCAATGATGCTCTTGAACTTGTTCTTGACTTATGACTTTCTAGTGAGACTTGTGAGTACCCCTAATGCAAGTCTCGAAGATTCAATTGGCTCAGTATTACTTGCTCAACAGTACCTAAAGCAGTACCAGAGATCTAAGAGATGCTAAATCTGACGCCAAAGTAGCTTTCTAAACGAAATAAGATAAGAAAAACCTTTCATGATTATTGATAGATTCATTATCAAGTGAATGTTGTGAATGAATATCGGTAAATGACAAATCTGATTGTTGCTCTCTGTTGTTGGTCAATCATTTTCTATCGATAGTTGCAGTGTCAATGGCAAGGCTAATGTGACGTTGGCTAATTTTATGACTATTAATTACAATGATCTTGTTGGTAGTAATGTGAAGTGTACTCGCTCAACCAGTCAGATCAGTTGTGTTCAGATCGGATCCGGGAATAACTGAAGTAGGCATAAATAAAGTCGCGCTGGCACCCATTGGTACTGCCTGTACTAGCTACCATACCTGCACTGTTTGAAATAACAAGCATTGTGCTTTGGAGGCTGATCTGAAGTTGCTGTAGTAACAAGCTCGACAACAAGCATATTAAGAATCGTGTCGTTAGCTGTAGATGTTAGGCAAACATTCCTGGGCAAGAATAGAGTGAGAATCAATGAAGCATGAAAAGTCGGCCGCTTCCGAAGTTAAGTGAGCTCTACAACGAATGTTCAACAACAAGAGCTTTGCATCGGCTTAATACTGACTGATTGATAGGCACTGATAGGATTCGCTGCGTTTCGTTTCTTCTCGTCGAAGGTTCTTCAAGAGCAAGATAGTCAACAAGAGTTTTTAGAGAGTGAACGATTAAGTGACTGGATGCTTATTACTATTAGAGCTATTGCCAATGTTAGCTTGTGTGTTCGTGTGTGTCACTAGCAATAGCTTGTCATAGTATCATAGTATGAGTCATTCTTTCTCTTCTCTATTGTAAACGAGCAAGGGTGATTTTTTTGCTTCTATTGACAAAACTAAACTCTGTTCAATAGTTATCTTTATCGTCCCAAGCGTGTGTTGAAGGTGGCTAGCTTTATAACAATATTTAGAGCGTTTGTGTCAATGTGAAGAGCTTTTGTTTTCTAGCTTACTTTCTAAGCTCTTGTAGGCCTCGTAAGTATTTTCGTTGAGAGATTTTATTAGCAACCAATTCGATTTTGACTCATTCTTAAGCTGAGCAGCTAATATTAACAACTTACGGGTAGACCACACGAGTTTAGAAGCAGTCATTCTCTCATGCTATAACTATAGCATGAGAGAGTTGTAATTTCGAGAGTTGGCATCTAAAATCGAGCTGCTCAATTTCTCAATCAAGGAAATTGTGAGCTTAGAACCATCTCTTGTCTTAAGCTCGTTAGCTCACACACACAAACACTCAGAGCATACACGCACGCACGCACAGACATACAAACAAACAGAGAGCTGTCGAACAAAAATGTGATCAACTACCGAGCCAGAGGTGCCAACTACATTAGCAACAGGTGACAACAGCCACAGGTGCAGCCGAAAGAGAGCGAAGCATATGAGACGAGAAGAGGCAGGCAGACGGAAGAAGGAAATGAGGTAACAACAAACAAAACATAGAACCCACAGATCGATTTAATTTTGTGCCAATCTTGAAAAAAAAGTGTTAAACATTGTTTCTGTATGTTGCTGTTAGAACAACAGCGAGATAGTCAGCAACATATATTGTCACACCAACTCCAAAGCAATATTGTGTCAACATTCATAATTGACTCACTCGATGGAATATTTTATGCAATTGTAACAAGTTTTAGTACACCAATTAGTGCCATTCAATTGTCAATACCTAGTTGCCAATTGCCACTAGCTGGTGACAACTGACTACCAACGGCAACTGTACTGCTAAGAAAAGGCGTATCTGAATAAAAATTATTGCACAATTGATAGCAAAGAACAGCACGGCAATAGTGGAAGTGAAAGTGAGATAAATCAGACATGGCTTTATTGTTCCGCATGTTCTCGAAAGAGAAATCGTCGTCGAGCGTCACTGCCAACAGGAAGCGCCAATCGATCGCTGACATTGTCCAAGAAGATGTGGTGGAGAAACAAACCGTCAACGTTGTCATGAGAGATCCGAGCCATTTAGCGACCTGCAATGACCAACAACAAAAAACAATGATGTTCAGTGATATCGACAACAACACTCTTGATAAGCTCAACAATAATAGTAACTTGAAACATGACAACAACAATAGCACAGTTAAATCGCACACTCGTAAAGAAAGTATGAACGGAAGTGAGGTGAAAACAATCGACAAGCATAATAATAACAAAGCGCGTCGTCGGTCAAGTTTGTTCGGCAAATTGCGCCCCAATCTAACAATCACAACAACAGTGTCAATGGACGAGACTATCGGCAATGGAACGCAGGTATCAGGTGGCAAGCAGCAGTACAAGAAGGGAGGCAAAATCGAAAAGATCAACTATTTAATCACTAGCAAATCAATGGGCAGTCAGCAATCGTCGCTTGACGACGAGGTCGGCTTACCCGAGGAACAATGTGATATACCGACATTCTTGAACACGCCCAATTGTGATAAGCATCTAATCGACGAGGCACGCCGTCTGCTCGTTGAGCGTTATTCCAAGAACCCGGACTCGTTTTATCCACACGATTACGAGCGCATGCTCAAGGACGATTGGACAGTGTCGCGCTTCCTGTTGCGCCGTCGCCAAGACCCCAAGCGCACCGCCAAGCTCATGGAAGAGTGCGGCCGTTTCCGCAAGACCTACAAAATGTCTGAGATTAAGCTGTGGGAATTTCCGCGCGAATTTCACCAGGCAGGCGGCCTGTTTCGTTACGCAAAGGACCGTGTGGGCAACATCACGCTGTACATGCGCGTCAAAATGTATCGCCGAGTGCCTGAAATCAGTGACGTATTCAAGGCATTCATATTGTGCGTCCTCGAGGAGTGTGACTTGGCCAACGATGGCCGCGGTGTAGCCGTCATATTTGACCTCAGCTCGTGCGGCTTGCAAAATGTAGACCTAAGCTTCTTGTCATGGCTCCTTTCTTCGTTCCGTAATTATTGCCCCAAAGGTGTGAGCTACATCATTGTGTACAATTTGCCGTGGATGCTGAACGCCACAGCCAAGCTCGCCATGTCTTGGATGAGCGCCAGCAATCGGCGCGCGCTACGTTTCGTGCACGGCGACGAGATCCAGAACTTTATTGCGTCCGAGAATTTGCCCGACTATCTGGGCGGAACGTGTGACATTGACTATCGTGCAGTGCCCGAGGGTTCGTTACCGGCGCTAGAGGTGTGTGATCGCATCGACATTACGAAAGAGCAAGCGCTCAAAATCAAAGAGCTGTTCCGTGAATACCTGCCACCTGATGACGATGCTACAGCCAAAGCGAATGGCGCCACGTCGAGACGTCGTAGCTCCAAAGGAGACGGACTCATGTCGCGTGCTTCACGCTTTTGGTCGGTCAAATAAGCACCTGCTCCCTTGTATGCACAGTGATATTCCAAAAGAACAATCGACAATCACTCAGCGTATTTATCAAACGATCACTGATGATAATGACTCATATTGTGCCGAATCACAGTATGAAACTATCAGCTACTTGAGTATCGGCTACAATCGGATATAACAATTAGGCTGGTCACTTCACTTTAGGCTATTCACTTTGGGAGCAGATTATTCAGATAATTCCAATTTAATAATGAATCTTGCATATCATCATATCAACAAAGAAGAGAGATTGATGAGCTGGTCTCATCTGTGAGGAATATAATACGAAAAAACCATACACATGACGAAGAAATAACCTCCTAATAGACTCATAAAAGGTTATTACATTAAAGAAGAGAGCAAGACTCTAATAGAGCTCATTACTTCCATAAATGTTGATACAAAAGCGTATCAAATTGCAATCTCGAGTTCGATCTGAAGATGTAAAACTTCGAAAGATTTCACTGGTGCTGTCAACTCTTATAAGTGTTCATTTTGATAGCAAACGAATTGAGCAGTACTTTCGTTGAAAATCTTTAAGACACGCACACAAATGAGCGAAATCATATCAATCAAATGAAGATTGCTGATAGGCGTAAACTTCTGTGTAGCAAAAGACAATCAAATTTCAATCAACGGTTTATGAGCAAAAGTTGTTTCCCAATAGTCGAAACTCTCAAGTAGAGAGAAGCAACTTGTTGACACTTGATCTATCTCAGTGAACTAAACTGAACTATATCCGTGTACTTGAACGTGAACCATCTACCATCAACAAAGATCAGCCATAACAACTATTGTTATGGTCCAGCGTGCAAACATGTTCAACTTGTTGAGTCCCAACATCCGAAATCATAACTCCTTACTAATCGTAATGTCACACTTGTAGTGTAGGTGCGTACGCATTGACTGTAAATTATCAAACTGGCAAATGGCTTATTTTTAAATTGTTCAAGATAGAGCACACATTAAAGTATCAAGCTGTAAGTGTTGACTCACATGAAAAGATAAGTTAAGCTCACTTGCTCGATTGAAGCTTGATATTCTAATTTCTTTATGAATTTGCTCGCAGTTGACATTCAAGGTTCCACAGGTTTAGGTTGTCCCATGGATTGATGTTTCGTTTCATTTGTCAAAATGAAGTTGATTCGGACTCTATTGAGCTCAAGCTCACTCTCATTCTCAGCCTGAATGAGTAATCTAATTTTAGTGCCATTAATTACACTAGTGTTAGTCATACTGAGATGCTGAATAGAATCTTGTCATCGGAAACTTGAATGAATAATGGCGCTATCGAAGACAACAAGGTGCTTGTTTGCACGAGCTCGCTGTACGTAAACGGACAGCATGCTCTTTCCGCTAACTTGAACGATATGCTCTAGATAAGGTTGTACTGTTGTCGTTCTTTCTCGAACAAGCACCAACAAAGAAGCAAACAAACAACATGTTTTCCATTTAACAGATAACAAACACCGCCCAACAATCTGTCGATTGAGAGAAATAAATGGCCACGTACGAGACATGTAAACAAGAGGTAATTTTTGCTTATAAATATATCAAACTCGCTACGGGCAACGATTTCAGGTTCAGATGAAACGCTTTTAAGTCCACATATAGTTTTTGATTCTAAGTCAAAGAGAGTATCACATTGAGAGATCCTCAGATTCAATTGATGTTATTGCTGATGATGGAAGTTTCTTCATCTTCGCATAGACAAAACGAGCACCAGTAGTAGTAGTAGTAGTGGTATCAGCGGCAGCAGCAGAAGTGAATGAAAACGATTGGCGACAAAGTCGCCCCGATGCGAATCCCGAATGTGATGATGCCACACAGTTGTTGTAGAAGTACACCGTCACAAGAAGACAACAATAAAAGCCACATTAAAGTACAATCGACAACTAATTGTCACAATCGTTGTGTCGATATCTTAGAGAATCCTCTGAGACACTACAATCGAGGACACGGACCCATATTAGTGCCCACACACAGTAGTAAATCTCAATTATTGCCAGATTTGATTGACAGCTAGACATCTCAACACAGACAACAGTAACTTCTTGTGATAACTTATGACTCATTATCCGTGCGTCAATAGTCAATAGTCAGTTGTGTGACACAAAGCACACACACACAGAACAAAATCAAAGCATTCAGTGTTACATTACAGACGTTATATCATAGAGACAATCGTTCAATAACAGTCGCGCATAAGCATAGGATATTAGTCAACAAGTTCGGACAATTGTTAGCGACAAGAGCGAGCAAAGCAGCAGCAAGTGCATTAGTACCGATAGTCAGATTAAGCTAAAAAGCAATTCTCTCAGACTGAAAGAGACAAAAGAGTACATTGAAGAACACGATGCCACCACATGGAGAATCGGCGATCATGGTTGAAACACGCAAGTGTCGTTTAGACACTCTTGGCACTAATGAATTGACACCCAAGACAGCAGTATCGTGGTCGAATGATATGACGGTCCATATGAATGAAACGATCTTGAATTCAGACCTTTCGAAAATGTCATTTAAGCAAGCAAATAGTGGAAGCCAACAAAATGGCCAATCAGTGAACAGTTTCACCACGGGCAATGGATACACGAGCAATCAGCATTCGGACGGCAGGCACGAAAACTCTATGCGCTCGTCCGACGTGAATCGTTCGGATCAATTGGCAACACAATTGGATAATATTTCATTCGATTGTGATACGAATGACACAAAAATTGGCCGCGTCGAAGCTATCGATCACGTGACATTTTGGGTAGGCAACGCCAAGCAGGCAGCCTCATTCTATATGACACAATTCGGGTTTGAGCCGTTTGCATTTCGTGGCCTCGAGACGGGCACTCGCGATCTGGCGTGCCATGTTGTGCGACTCAACGAGGCAATCATACAATTTGTGTCACCTGTTGAGCCCAACAATGTGGTGATCAATGAATTTATTACGCGCCATGGTGACGCCATCAAAGATATCGCGTTCGAGGTGACCAATATTGAGCATCTGTTGCAACATGTGTTGAGCGCCGGCGCCGAGCTTGTACACGAACTTGAAACTGTTTACGTGCAACCGACGTGCGACAGTCCCACTGGCAAGGAGCATCGCGTGAAACGAGCCACAATCAAGACATTCGGCGACGTTACGCACACATTCATCGAACGCAATTATGAATACTCAATTGGGAAATTTTTACCCGGATATCAAAAGCCCTCGCTCAAAGTAAGTTTCTCTCTCTCTCTCTCTATTTTCTTCTTCTTTTTTAGAATTACCTGATTAGCGTTGCAGTTGGTGATTACAATTAACTATCTAAAACCTTTGTTTGTTTGTAGCTTGCACCAGCGTTTGCAAATCTTCCGGTGGTCCCAATACAAGAGATCGATCATATAGTGGGCCAATTTCCGCCCAATAAATTGGACGAAATTACTGAGTGGTACTCGCGGGTACTGAATTTCCGTCGCTACTGGTCCGTAGACGAGAAGCAGATTTTCACTGATCATTCGGGCGTCAAAAGTCACGTAATGACAAACTACAACGAAAAGGTTAAGATGCCATTGTGCGAAGTGACATTGTCAAAAATAGCCAAATCCAAGGCGGAAGAGTTTGTGCGATACAACTACGGATCAGGCATACATCATATCGCACTCAGGACGAACGATATTGTGGCTGCAGTGGCTCATATGCGTGAACGGGGCATGGACTTCCTGCACACACCTGACACGTACTATAGTCAATTGAAAGAACGATTGAAGGAATGCGCCGTTAATATCACACAAGACATTGAACGATTGCGCGAGCTAAAGATATTGGTCGATTTCGATGAGCAAGGATATTTGTTGCAGATCTTCACTCGACCAGTGCAAGATCGTCCGACACTTGTGTTCGAGATCATTCAACGGTTCAATCACGATGGTTTTGGGGCCGGCAATTTCTTGGCTCTTTTCAAAGCAATCGAAGCCGAGACAGCATTGCGTGGCAATCTGTGAAACATGAACACATAACTTTTATTACGTTAGTGAAAATTGCAAATTGAGGTCAAACACACGGAACTATACAAATATCAATTTTATGAAAGCAGTAATTTGCTGTTTATCATCATCACTACCTTATTATTATCGATTATATTACATGGCGAAATTGAACTTTACCGATTTATTGAATATGAACCTGATATGAACATCTTTCATCTGCCCTTCTTGTCGCTGATTGTGTACTTGTCATACGTTTTTGTCGGATCGTATGCTTCCCATCGCGAGGCCGGGAATATATGCTTGTTACGCTCATACCAACTTCTGAGCAATACTTTGCCTGCATGAGATTCGTCTTTCTCGACTGTTGCGTCAGTTTTCAAACGCACATCATCGTGTACGTCGAACGAAAATAAAGGTCCACTTTTACCACGAGCCTTTGTGACAATAAAATCATAAAATGTATAACGGTGTGGTATAATCAAATCCTCTTTGACGTACATTAATTGATCGGCAGATATTGAGCGCAATTCGTTGAATTCTCTACGTAATTGTTCTAGACACTTTTGCAAAAACTGATATATTGAATGTCCTTTTTTCATTTTAACCACTCGTCGATGACCGGAACCATCCCAGTAACTGAATGTGATCTCTATCTCTTCTTCCTTGAGTTTTTCCTGTCGCTCCTGCCATTGCAATCGTAACTCTTCACGTAACCTTCTCTCTTCTTCTTCACGCTCTCGATCTGGCAGAAAACTTGTGTCAACATCTGGATTCTTGAGCATCTTTTTCTTTTTCTTTGGCTGGTCTGACAGGCTAGTCCTTGAATTAGAATCGCTGTCGATATCACGAGCGATTGTATCTTTTTTGATTGTGCCCGCTGCGATGTCCGTCGCACAAATCGACGCTTCATTGTTGTGTATATCAGTAGAGTCGTCCTGCTTGTTTTGAAGTGTCTCACTACCGTCCTCCTCATCGTCTTCATCATCCTCGTCATCGTCGAATTGAAACGATAATGCCTGCCTCTGACGTCTATGCTTCTCTTGAAGCTCTTTTGGATCCACAGAGGGTCGAGCATTCTTTTCTTCTTGAAGTTGGACGAGTTGTTGGGCACGTTCTTTGGCGGCCTCTTCTTGTCTGATGCGCATCTCGTCAAGAGTGACCAAACCGACAGTGGATGCTCTGAGATGTGCTTCAATTGCGCTATCATGATGAGTGGCAAATCTTCCACCGATGTCGGCAACTTTGGTTTCCTCCTCGATTTTTTTCTTGCGCAATTCTAGATCTTGCAAAGCTTGCTCACGTTTCTTTTTCAATTGCATTGCTCTAAGAGCCTCATCGGCCGCACCTTTATAATGGGCCATGATTTGTGGTTACCTTCAAAGTCTCCTTCAAGACGTAATGAACAAATAATAGTATACAATGATTGCAAAATCAGATCACAAAGTGACCGCGGGCTGTTTGTCGATGTGTTTACGATTTGGCTCTCTTTGCAGCTGATCACAGATGTTGATGAAAGATCTATCGCTCACTAGAGCTCACCAACATTGAACAAGCGTACGCACTAACATGAAATGCAACTGAAGTGGAACAACTCAAGCGATAGAATTCTATTTAACACCCTGATAGTCAGCGTAGCAGCTGCCGCGGGGTAAGTCTATTTGCTTTTTACTTTGAGCTTTTATTTAGATGCTTACTCTTTATTTTGATACAAACCTCGTGGTTTTATATAGCTTTTGAGAAAAGGGAAAACAATTCTTTTTCACTAGTTATTCGCTAGACACATGTCTCGATCGATAACCAATCAATAATTTTGAACAATCGATATTCTTCGTGAATTCTAATGCAACAAACTTAATTCTTGCTTGCCAAACTCGACAACGAACATGTTATTACGCGTTAGATATTACGTTCTCGCGACAGCAGTGGAATGAGTGCGCCACGGTGCGGCTGTATCCAAAACTAATGCGGAGAATAAACAGTTTTACCGCAGCACGCGTGCTTGGTTATACGTTGTCGAATTGTCCAGCACGCCAATTGAGCGCAATACAATTCCATTCCCGTATATAACCGATTGAGTAATATAAATAATTGATAATACTACTTAAATCGACAGTTTGCCTGCTGCACGAAAATATCAAGATGCTGTCTCAAGACGTTGTAGAGTTCAATGAACTACAGGAAACAGCTCGACAACTCAATGCTCGTGTCGCGGAATTAACTCGTGATATTGATTCAATCGAGAGACAAAAATGTGAAAAAATCAACAAATCTCTTAGCAGCATAAGAGCTTACCAGAAAAGAATTGAGATTGGAACTAAAAAGATTGAACGTATGAGAACAGGCATACAAAAGGCCGAAGAAGCAACATCAAAAGGCGATGGTGTCATGGAAATCATTCAGAGACGCATCGAAAAGAATCAAATTAGGCTCAGCGAACGTAGCTCCCATATCAAAAATACTCTCGACTTTTGGAAAAAATTAGGACTAGTTATCACACGACATCAGGCCGACATTCCAAGCTATCGCATCGAGCTATCACGCATAAAGGCCTCTGATTGGGACTATTCGTATGCATTCGAGGTTACGATCGTTTCAGATCCTCCAAAAGTGACCATTGAACAGATAGTGCGTGAAGACGATCCAGTCATAAGTCAAGAAGACATTCAACGTATAGAAGAAACAACAGCGGCTAAAGGAAACGACTTGAGGCTTTTAATCATAAGACTGCGCCAAAGTCTAAAAGAGGCAACAACATCAGCAAAATAATCAGGAAAACAAATATCAAATATTCAGCTCTGACTCTCCCGACCATTTTCAGTTATCACACCTACATCATCACCTTCGATGTGACGTGCGTCGTTGACAATCTCGCTACATCGTGAACAAATATTGTGGTGATCGTCTTGAGTTTGCAAAACGCGATACCGACGACATCTAATACATTTGAGGGCATTAGAGCGTGTATAGTTGAGCTCAAATAATAAATTCTTGCCCCCTTCGATGGGTAGTGATCCTCCCAATATAAGGCTTCCATCATGCTCATGCTTCCAAGTGGTGAGAGGGTCAGCATTCGAAATTTCAGATGTTGTGGTGTTATTATTGGATGCTATCTCGTTTGAGTTTGTAACAAGTGTGGCAGGAGCTGGCGGATTAAGCTTTTCAGCATAAGCAACGTTGAACGAGGTCGTTTTGAAGAGTTCCGCTAGAGAATTCGGATCATTACTTCGTAACCTCTCTAACTGTTTGAATAACTTTCTATCTTTCAAGATAAGTATTGCGTCGAAATCTTGCATTTGTTCAAAGTGGATAGATAGCCTCTGAGTTATGTGCCGACGAATTGTGAGTAGTATATCCATTTGGTTCCGAAGAGCAATGTTTGACCAAGCAGACTCGTATCCTAAATCCTTCCATTGATTGAGAGGCTCTTTTGCGGGCATATGCTGTATGGCCTCATGTACCACGTGAGGCATGATGGGATACATCGTTCGAAGCATAATATTGTATAGATGATATAAGACAGTTTGGCTAGCACGTCGCCTTTTTGCGTCTCGACTATCACAATATAAAGTGTCTTTCATTGAGGATATGTATAATGGCGAGACTTCGTTGATAATAAAGTTCAGGTTGCACTTTGCTGCCATATCATAACGATAAGTATCGTAATGGTGTTTGACTGTTTCAGCATATTGGCACATTTTATCCATGAAGTACGCGTCTAAGGTGGGCAAATCCTTCAGGTCAACCATATCTTTATCGGGGTTGAAATCCGCTAAGCAACCCATCAGAAACTTCATTGTCAATCTATATCGGTTGACACCAGCTTCTGTCATAGCTTTAATCTCCTGCGGCTTAACAATGATATCGTTGTTGGTGCCTGCCTTGATTGATACCCATAGTCTTACAGGATCCACACCGTGTTCTTGAAATAACGCAATAGGGTCGACAACATTTCCCTTCGATTTTGACATCTTCGCTCCTCGTTCATCTAGAACGAAACCGTGCATGTAAATTCGTTTACTCGGTGCACACTCTCGAAGGGCAACGCTGAGTAGCAGAGATGATTGAAACCAGCCTCTGGTCTGATCTTGGCCCTCCATGTACAAATCCACCATTGTCTTTTTATCGTTGATGTCTACAGTGGTTGTATGCCAACTAAGACCACTATCCACCCAGACGTCGAATATGTCGGTTCCTCTAACGAGATCTTCTGATTTGAGATTGAGCTTATTTTTATCAAGCAATTCCTGGGGCACTAATTGCTCTTGAGGCAATGTCCACCAGTAATCGATGAACCTTAGCTTGTAAACTAGCTTGCAGTAATGGTCTATAAGATCTCGATTGATGATAAAGTTTTTTTGATCAACATCGTCTTTCCTGTACAGAACTGGTATGGGTGTGCCCCAGAGTCTCTGTCGCGAAATACACCAATTGGGTCTTTCTTTTAGACAATTGACGAAATATTCTCTTCTATGCTCTGGATAAAAAGAAACTTTTTCTAACGCTTTCAAGCACTTAAGAACCAAAATTGTTGTATCGAGAAACATTTGTTGGCTAGTTCTGGTGATGACTGGTCTCCCGGTTCTCAATTCATAAGGGTATGCGTGTTTCACTCTGTGAGCGCATAGTAGTGAAGAATTAGCCGATAACATTTCCAAAACGCTGTCGTTTCCGTCAGTTAACACAAATTTTCCTTTGAGATGATCACCGGCACTCTCTGAGAATCTACCTTTTGCATCTACGACTGCTTGAGGGACCTCTAACTTGTGAGATTTAATGATATCGAAGTCTTCTTCACCATAATTTGGTGCTATGTGCACGAGACCGGTTCCCTTGACAGGATCCACAAAGTTTGCATGCAACATTGGTAGATCCTCTTTTCCGTCAAGCGATTTGTACTTTAACCCATTTAGATGTTCACCGTTGAGAGTCAATTCAACTTGAAGTTTGTAGCCAATGAGCGCTAATATTTCTTGAAGGTTAACGATAGATTCACAGGCAATGAGATATCGGTCGTTACAGTTACTATCGTACATCAAGTCCTTGCATATTCTTACAATGCAATACTTTTCTTTCTTGTTGAAAGCGATGGCTCGGTTTTGCACCAAAGTCCATGGGGTTGTAGTCCATATTAACAATTTTATCGGGCCCTTCGAATCTGAGAAGAATGGAGCGTTTCGAAGTTCAAATCCAACATAAGCACTGTTTGATACATGATCAGACCGATACTCGATATCAGCGTCAGCGACACTACTACTGTTGACTGTAGACCAATGAACTGGTAATAAGTCTTTGAAAATGAGTCCAGCTTCTGTCAGCTGAGCGAAAGCTCTTAGTTGGTTCGATATATAAGATGGGTCATCTGTCGTGTAACGCTTATTCCAATCAGTGAGCAAACCAATCCGCTTGAATGAAGTCATCTGCAAATCAATTTGTGATTTTGCAAAGCTTCTAGCCGTCGATCGAAAGTTCTCTGGCGACATATCACTATTGGGTACATTTCTGCTATCGCCTGACTCTGGCTGAGACTTGGCTATTTTGAGCTCGATAGGGAGACCGTGGCAGTCCCAGCCGGCGATAAATTCCACCTTATTTCCAGATATCATTGCATAACGCGCGGCCACATCTTTCAAGATCTTATTGATTGCGTGGCCGAGATGAATCTGCCCATTAGCATACGGTGGACCATCGTGTATTATGTAGGGCTTCCGAGAGGGCTCTTGTTCCGAGTAGGCCTGAGAGAGGGCCTCATGAACACAGAGCTCGTTCTTAGCGTCATGTCGATTTGGAAACCTAGACTTGGGTAAAATCAGTGTTTTGCTTATGTTGCGACACGACAACATAACGGCTAATAATCATTTAAATGTGAGATTGTATTGGTGCACTTGTTTACTGCGATTAGATGAATAAATGTATCGAAATGATAGTCGAGGAACACGCCGTGACTTGATTTTCAAGGGTGATGTTTTTTTGTTAAAACCCTCGAGGAGAAATCCATAATATCGGTAATTAACAATATAACATTCACAAGCTACAGGTCATCCAGTGGTAATTTGCAAAGGCGTGTAATCTGTTAAATATTATTTGCTATGTGATGGGATTTTGCCTGTGAAATGCCTCGACAAAAATCGCGTTAGTTTTGGCGTGCACTCCAGTGTGTGCACTCCAGCTGGTGATTGTTTAGCGCACGTTTTCCACGATTTTTTGTGGACCACAAACAATCGCTGAAAAATATATGATGGACATCGCTAGTTTGTCTGATATTTATAATTATTATTGCTTAGTATAACAAACTCTGTAACCATGGTTAACCCACCTAAAATGGAGTTCATCAACGACGTCGACGAGTTCATGAACGGCAAAGATGTCACTGAAGTCCTCACTCATTTTGATGAAACACATCAAAAATATCGTTTCTTTGAGCTCAACTTATTGCAAAAGAAATCACGTCTCAAGCGACAGTTGCCAGATTTCGAAAAATCCCTTGAGGTAATCAAATTGCTCGAGAAAAATCAAGAGCTTTCAACTTATTTTCTTATGTCAAATCAAGTCTATTCTAAAGCGCGCATACCGGCTACAAACAAAGTGTGTTTGTGGTTGGGAGCCAATGTCATGCTAGAATACACCTTGGACGAGGCTAAAGCATTATTGACGAAAAATCTGCAAACATCACAGACCAACTTGGAACATGTTGAAAAAGACTTGGAGTTTTTGCGTGACCAAATCACCACATCAGAAGTGAACTTAGCTAGAGTCTTCAATTGGAATGTCAAGAAGAAGCAAGGCGAGAAAGCCAAGTCAAGCTCATAGATCTTGATTACATCCACATCAGTCTAAAGTGGTCGTCACAGATTGCCCAACGATCAGTGTCTGATAGCAACACACAAATGAGATCGGGTAATCTTCCATTTGATGTCCTATGACTCCCTCTGTATGAACGTTTTTCTGTGTCTCCTTTATTAAAACAACTCCTCCTATCTTCAAGTATCGGTGAGCCCAAGCACAAGCTGTATATGATGTGCTTTGGCAACAGCGCTGACAGCATAAGTAAGAAAGTGGTGTCACAAATGAGTATTTTTAGCTACCAAGCTAGGGTGATTGCCTTTTTGTAAGCTACAGTTTCAATAAAATCAAAATGGTCATCTCATCGATCTTTATTGTCGTTTGTGCTTTTTTAATTGTTCCAGCTAGTGGACATATAACTTATATAGAAGTAAAAGAACCACTTAAGGTTAGTTGAAAGTTTTTTGAAGCAATTTCCCAAAAAATCGTGGACCATTATTTAATTGAAAACGTACTGAAACAATCCTTTTCAACAACTTGCTGTAAATTACAGGGTACACCACCGGGTCCAGTATCAGTGTGGCCGTTACCTCAAATTTGGACTAAATCTAGTAGAGTTCTCGTCATCGACACAGTGCCATTCAATTTTGTATCAAATGTTCACAATTGTTCGATCATCGATAATGCAATCAATCGATACCGCACTATCGTCAAAGCGGTCGGATCGCGTCCCGCTAGCACTATGTACAATAGCTCCTCGGTCGAGATGCAAGCGATCAAAGCAAATATTCAAAGCTTGCCTACAATTAAGTCGGTATATGTGAACGTCGTTGGAGCACATATTTGTGGTTATCCTCAGCCAAAGAACGATGAGTTATATGATATTACAATCGGCACTAAAAGCTCTGCTCTGCCTGAGATAACTGCCAACACTGTTTGGTAAGTGGATGCTAAGATAATGGCAATACTGAATTGCACACTGATCAAGATTGGGATCACTAACAGAGTTTTCTACTTTCTCTCACATCCAGGGGCGCCTTGAGAGGTCTGGAAACTTTCTCACAACTGGTGTGGAATTATCACGGGAACTTGGTCATTAATGAGACATCGATCAAAGATTGGCCACGATTCGAATATCGAGGCATGATGATTGATACTGCTCGACATTTTATACCGAAGCCAGTGTTGATGGCTAATCTTGATGCTATGGCGTATAACAAATTCAATGTGTTCCACTGGCACATTGTTGATGACCAAAGTTGGCCCATGGAGAGTACAGTATTTCCAGATTTGCATAAAATGGGAGCCTACAGTCCACACAAAATCTACACCATCGCCGACATGCTAGAGATTATAGAGTATGCTCGAATGCGCGGTATCAGAGTCATACCGGAAATTGATACACCTGGACACACACAAACGATGGGCAAAGCAATCAAGGGTATTCTGACACCGTGCTATGGAGAGGGGCCCGATAAACCGAACACGCCCAACTATCCACATTTTGCTGCACAGGAGATGTTAAATCCAACCATCGAGCTGACTTATCAAGTCGTTAGCCAAATCATTCAAGAGGTCAAGCAATTGTTTCCAGATCCATTCATCCATCTGGGAATGGACGAAAGTTATTACGATTGCTGGGAATCGAATCCACACGTTCGCGAATGGATGCTTAGACACAATATGACTAGAACTCGAGAGTTGGAATCGTTTTATGTGACCAAGACAATTGATAACGTTCAAAAGCTCGGCTACAAAACTATCATCTGGCAAGATCCACTGGACAATGGAGCTCAGGTTCCAGTTGATGCAGTTGTAGAAGTATGGAAAGATTATCCGACAAAACCGTGGCGAGACACCATGCGTCAATTGGCTGAGTTTGGAAATCCACTCATCCTATCTGCCTGTTGGTATTTGAATTATATAAGTTACGGCCAAGATTGGGAGAAATATTATGTCTGTGATCCTCATAGTTTCACTAACGACCAATCGAAACGAGACAAAGTGTTTGGTGGAGAAGCCGCAATTTGGACAGAGTACGTCGACGGTGCTAAACTACTTCCGCTCGCATGGCCTCGAGCCTCAGCTGTCGCTGAGCGCCTATGGAGTGCGCCCAATCTAACACGAGACGTTAACGATGCTCGTTTCCGGCTCGATGAACAACGATGCAAGATGTTGGAGCGTGGTATACCGACTAATCCCGTCACCAATGGATATTGCCCCTTCGAGTGGTATGAAGAGACATCTCCGATAACTGACGGTCGCTTGAGAACATGGCCAAACTGAAATATTCTAATCATTCGGCTTTAGAGATACTATGCTGATATGGTAGGAGAAAAAATTGCTAAATAAACTATAAATATTCAAGACACATTCTACTTGTTGATGATAGATGCTTGAATGTTTACGATCCGATAAGAATTTTATCATAGGACGAAAAGTTTTCAATTAGATTATAGCTTTTTGAAAGGCGCGCTCAATCGACTTAGAAGTTTGTCGCGACGCCGAGAACACTACTGTAGAGAAGTGCTTTTTACTGGTCCTGCGCCGGCAGGTCCACTCTGTTATAACTTTAGAGATATTGCTCCTGTACTCTTAGCCCGTATAAAAGCAATTTGTCTTAGTGATAAAGCAGTTGTGCTGCAGTTGTCGACAGATCCTTTTCGCCTTGCAATTGAATTGAACCACCCTACAGAGCTGGTAGCAGAGAGTGGTTCTCTATTTCGAATTAGTAAAGTGAAAAGTCCCTTCGATAGCAGCAAAAGAAAAGAACAAGAGAGAATATTAGTAAAAGTTCAGAATGGCCGCAAGCCAAGAAAAAGAAGAGAAAGATCTAGTGACGCGCATCGCGGCCGAGGTAGCCGGGCGCCAGACTCATCAGGCAAACGAATTCTTTGTCCTGTCGAAAATGACCTTTTCGGGAGCGGGGGATATAGATGAATTCATCACAACTTTTGAAAACAGTTCAGGCATACACCGAAAAAGAAAAGCTAGCCCTGTTGCAGCGTCAATTGCGCGGGCCGGCCAGACACTGGTCCGAGAACACCAACGTGCGCACACCGAAAGCAGATCAAGACAAATGGACGTACAACAGTTTCAAAGAACTTCTGGTGAAACGTTTCGGTAGTGCTGACAGTCCTACTATGTTCATGTCGAAACTACGCAGCCTCCAATTCAACGAGAAGATGAAGTTAACGTCGTTCGCCGAATCGTTCATGTACCTGCATTCCAAAGCTTATCCGAAGAGCATGGATGATGCAATTGTTGTGCGTGAGATATTATTGGCACTACCAGCTGACCTGCGAGGCGAGCTCAGTGCGCTCGTCAACGTTGTTGATTTAAATGACATGCCGAAATTCGTTGAGAAACTTAAATTTTTCGAAGAAAGCATTTGGCCGATACGCATGGCCGTCTACGAAAGGAACAAGCCAGTTGAAACTGGACGCATCGAGGACGCTGTAGCATTAGACATTGAATGTAAGGCGGCTGAAATGCGTGAGGAATTCAACAAAAAGTTCGAACAAATGCAAAGCTACCGTCGGCCGGTCAATAACGACCGTCGCGCAAGCGGTCCTCAGGACCGTGGAGCCAGTGGCTCAGGCGCTGACAGGAAGGGGCCGAGCGATAATAGTTTGCAGTTGGTCGACCCTACACAAGTTCAGCAAAATGTGGGTGACCCAAAAAAGAAACCCATTGAATGCTGGAACTGTGGCGGAGCGCATTACAAGAGCCAATGTACTGAGCCAAAAAAAGAGAAGGGGCGCCAGTAGGGGAGGCTGTAGCGCCCAAACTAAGAGGCACTAGCAAGTCAATACTCGAAACGTATGTGGTCATTAACGGTCTACGGGTGAAAGCGTTTGTGGACACCGGAGCACAAGCGTCGTTTATACCTGAGAACGGATTGATAATGTCTAGAAACCCGAGTATTGAGGCTTGCAAATACCAAGCAATGCCATTAGAAGGCCCTCCATTTATCATTAACCACTGCGCAGCAGCGTGCATTTCAGCAAATAAGTCTTCGGAAGCAAAGTTAACAAAATTGTACATTATACCTAAGCGTGAACATATTTTCAAGTACGAGGCATTGTTGGGATTAGACGACCTGAAGAAGCTTAATGTCCTCATTTACTTGAGCAATAATGATAGGCCATGGAATGAACTTAAGCTCGAGGCATTACCAGGTGTAATCGAGCCACCTGACATTCGTTTGGATCGAGGAGTATGTGGTAGCTAACGGCTGCGACCCAACGCAGAGCCGTGAATTTGAGCACTTATCCAGCGAGTTCAGCGATATCACAGGTGGTAACCTTACGGCGATGAAAATACCACCGGTAACGATGCCAACGAAAAGCTCAGCACCTATTTCGGTCAAGCCGAAAGTCATCGATCAACAGCTAGTGACGCCGCTGCGTTTAGCATTAGAGAAACTGTTGAAAGATGACATCATCGAGCGAACGCACAGCCCATACAACAATAGATACACACTCGTCAAAAAGAAGGCAGGTGATTTGCGTCTGTGTATCAATTTTATACGGTTGAACAATATAACCATCCATATAAATTATCAACTGCCGTCTACACCAGGCATTCTGGAGCGTGTCCTACGAAATGCTCAGTTGTTCACCTGTATCGACCTAGCACAAGGGTTCCACCAATTGGAATTGGCTGAAACCGACAGACCCAAGACAGCTTTCGCAACGCCTTTTGGGACCATTCAGTACAAAAGGTTGCCATTTGGGCTTACGAGAGCTCCGCAACAGTGCCCGCATAGACGCAACAGTGCCAAGAGACAATGACCATAAGGCTGCCGTATACATAGACGACATCATAATATCTGGGCCTGACGAAAAGGAATTGCTGGAGAACACGCGCTGGGTGATGCAAAGGTTACGCATGTTCAGGGCAAAGATCAACCTTGACAAAAGTGTCTTCAATTCTGAAACGGTCCAGTTCTGTGGTTTTGTCGTGAGCGGACAAGGCATCAATGTTCCATCGAAAAAGATTGCGGTACTTCAATCGTTGGTGGCGCCTAAAAACGTTCGCGAGACGCAAGAATTGTTGGGCAAGCTCAACTATTACAGCTCATTCATAGAGCGTTATGGAGAGGCCACAGAACCGATACGCAAACTGACACGCTCGAATGCTAACTTCGAGTGGGGCGAAGAGCAACGTGCAGCTCTCGCTTATCTCAAGAACGAGATTGGAAAGGAAAGTTCGCTAGCAGCAATTCAAGCAGAAGCGAAAAAACTCATTCTTCCAACTCTCGGTTCGCACAGCGTCTCAACCGAGCTATGGCAAAAACAAAATGACGAGTGGCAATTGGTAGATCGCCACTCCCAAGTGTACAAAGGCTCCGAAGGAAACTACTCGCCTGTTGAGAAAGAGGTACTTGCAATTGCTCAGGCAACTAAGAAGTTTGCTTCAAAGCTCAGGGGCAGCGGAGCAATCACGATAAAAGTTCAGCACCCAGCCACAAAGCGACAACTCGCAACAGCCGAGCCAGAAGAAAGAGTTGCTCGCTTGGTGTTGAAAATACCTCCAGATTTAGTCTTCGATATTGTTGTCGAAAAGCGCAAGATCAATGACATCCAACGCGAAACTTCAGCATCAAAATAAACAACTCACCCAAATGACACACAGCTTTCAGACAATCAGATGAAACCTGATAGACTTTTGTTTTATGTGGACGGTGCGAGCTCCGGAAACGGGACGGCAAACGCTCTTGGTGCATGGGCAGTACAGTGTCCTAGCGACACCAATCTTGACGCTAGCGGACCACTGGACGGCTTAGCAACAAACCAAAAAGCCGAGATATAAGCGGCTGCAGGAGCAATCAAGATTGCTCGCAGAATCAATAGAACAAAAATTTGCATCTGCACTGACTCAAAATACGTGATGATGGCTAAGAAAATAGCCGACCGATCGAGCCAGCAAGGCTTTGTCGATGCGCGTGGAAAACAACTAGTAAATGCAGACAAATGGAAACAACTTATCCATCTTTGCCGAGACATGGACATCCAATGGATGTATGTAAAAGGACATGGCAATTGTTCTGGAAATATAATAGCCGATGAACTAGCCAGAGAAAGATTCGAAACAATCCAGTTATCGAGTGGAAATCTAGCAACGCTACAACCATCACCACTGTGGCTAGATCTCCAACATGAAGATGGCGAGTGTCAGCAGATAAAAGAGAAGCTTGACAATGGACATCAGAAAACTGCGGCTGAATATGAACTAGTGAACAATCTCATCTGGCGCAAACCAGACAACCCAGATAGGAAAGTACCACAATTATTTGTTCCAGAAAAAATGCGAGTGGAACTACTACAAACAGCGCATGACAGATCGTGTCACGTAGGCATCAGAAAAACGCTTAATAATTTAAGCTCGTACTTTTGGCCTGGCCGGAATGGCAACGTTACGCAGTATGTGAGGAAATGCGTCGATTGCCAGAGATTGAAAACGCCAGTAGGCCCTCCTCTTGGAGAATTTTAGGCTTTAAGTACCAGTAAAGCAGGTGCACTAGTCCAACTCGACGTGATTGGTCCGATCAGTCTGACGACCGCGAGAGGAAATAGATTCATCATCACTGCGACAGACTGCTACACGAGATGGGGCTGGGCAAGAGCAGTGCCGAACCACAAGCTTAAGACGATTGCAAACTTCTTTATCGAAGAGATCGTTGCGTTCCATGGACCGCCGTTAGCAATTTTAAGTGACAGAGGAGCGGAGTTTACCTCTCCTATCATGGAAGCGATAACGAATATGTTTGGAACACAAAAAAATCACACGACTCCGTATCATCCAGAATGCAACGGAAGAACTGAGAGATTTAACGGCACTCTGGTAAAGATGCTGAGACCCTATGTGTATCAGAGTCCACAAGACTGGGATTCGATGTTGCCGTTTGCATTGTAGAACTATCGAACATTGGTGTAAGTCCATATGTTGCACTTTTTTGTCGAGAACCAAGAACGAACCTCAGGTTATTGGTAGATCGTATAGACAACATTTAGACAATGGATGGCAGTGAGAGAATTAAGAGACCAGCTGAAATGTGTCGACCATATAGCCCAAAGCAATCAAGACATTGCAATAGAGCAGATGGTAGCCGGATATAACGCAAACCATAGGCCACATCAATTCAAAGTTGGTGATTTTGTTCTTGTTAAGAAGCACGCTTTCCACAAGCAATCTAAGAAGATTTCGCCAGCGTATGTTGGACCATACGTGCTGACTGCTTTGTTTGGCGGGGAGCCCGGACAAGCTGTGAGGCTGACAAGGTTGTCGGATGGACGTGTTGAAACACAAAACGTCAGCAACATCAAAATATATTATCCTGGGAATAATGTTGACCCGTATGTGCCAGAACTGATCGACGAAGATGATGATTTGATTACTGATTTGCATCAGGTACCAATATATTCGGACGAGCACAACTACGCGCGCAAAAAGACGCTGGAGACAGACAGACGCTGATGACAGAGAATGATCAAGATGTTTACTTTGATCTAGACCAATTAGAGAATCAGCGGGATGTGTCTCAAGAACGTGCGCGCAACGTCACTTTCGACATCGAGACATGCCCAAATTCAGAATTTGGAGAAGACGGTACGTGTACAACAGCACCACAGCCATCCACTACTAGTTTAAAAGCTGAAGCTTCTAAAAGGGCGGAAAGTGGCGAGTCAGTACCAGGGAGAGAGAATTGTATGCAGGCGGCTAGACCTTCTTGTTCCTGGACAATCCCATCGTCGCCGGCGAGCCGTCCAGTCTGTGAGTGAGTCTGAGCGATAAGCACCGCCAGGAACTAGAAGCACATAGAATCAGATTACAGAAAGCTAGAGAGCGTAGACAATGAAGAAACGAGCATCAATTGGTCGCATGGGCATGGTAGTGCTTCTTATGACTGCCTTCACCGATCATCAGGTTGCAGCAGAAACAGTCCGCGGGCTACACAGAGTCCCAGAAGTTCGCTGGACTTTCTCAAGCCAGAAGGATCACAGGTTTCAACCGAATGAACCTTGAACTGAACTGGGGTGCGATTTGCAGCGACCATGACGCAGAATTCGCCAAAAAACATCTGCCCAAACAAGATAGTTGGATGAGTAAGAATTCGTGGAATGGGAGAGACACTTATTACAGCTACCCATGTCGTCAGTATCAGGCGCAGATAAAGAAGAAACTCGATGCGGTTTGCAAGACCGAGCCAATACCAACTTCTGGTCCGTTAAAAATCAGAGTTCCACGTAGCGTCATAATGGCAGCGGTAAAGCATTCGTGGACAATGGTCACTGGTGTCCTTTCGTTGGCTGGTCTGTATCGTGACATTCAACAAGGATCAGACATAAACGGACTGAAACTCGCCCAAGCTTCAATCACTGGTACAGTTAAAACAATCGAAGAAAGGTTGAACATAATCGCGACCAACCAAGATTTGATGAAGATCGATTTAGAACGACAGCGGGAACAGCTGAAGTATGTCAGAAAACCTTCACCTAACTATAGACGAAACCGCGGCAGAGATGGCTTGGTTTGAGACTGTAAAAACGCAGTTACAATCGTTCGCTCATTCATGGCGAAAAGGTGTCATAGACACATTCGCAATCGAGGTGCTGACCCATGAGCAATGGGATTTCGACGCATATCAGAACCCACGGAAACAAGATTGTATATTCACAAGTGACGTACACGCAAGTATTACCATCGACGTGGACGTCATCGACATTCATTTGACCGAATTAATTGCTCGTCCTTTCACGATTTTGGAAGAGACTGACGAGGCCCTATGTGCCAAGGAGTATATTGGTCCGTCCGGGCTGGTGTTCAATGAAAAGGAGAAGTGCGGCTATGTCATTCCGAAGACAAGAGAGAGAGAGAGAGAGAGAGAGAGAGAGAGAGAGTGGGCCCATAGTGATGAGATTCGGCAAAGCAAGATGTCTAATCAGTTTGGAGAGCAGTAGTGACCGGATGTGGAAATTGGGCGAATGTATTGCCAAAAGTACCAACCGAGAAGAGTGGGCCGAGATTAGCCCGATGCCTGTTCAAGTTGTGAGTGAGGCCGAGACAATCTTTACTGCCCTCTGCATAATGTCACCGGGGATGGAGTCGTCCGCTCATGTCCCAACCACGTCTTTACAATGTCCGTTGACGAGCCAATCATTATTGACAGTGAGAACTACACAGTGGCCGCCACGACAAGAAACGCCAAATTGGGGCGAATATTGTCTTCGGACCTTGCCATAAATGTGTTCTTTCGACCGTCGTCTAAGCACGAAGACTACATACACCGCCAACTCAGTTTACTCAACAACGCCACGCAACCACTGAATAGCAGGCCCAGCCAAAGCACTGGGCACCTGGTTGTTGCCGACAGTGTTGATCATAATTGTATTGGTGGGAGCCTGTGTGGCGTACAACCATTTCAAGGTGCGTGGCGCACATCGAAATATCAATCGTCAGCTTATTGATTTGCAAGGGTCACCACCAGATTCCGACAATACAGAATCAAGCTACCGTAGGTTAGCATCCAGATTATTGGGTGCGGACACTAGAACGGCGGCGACCCAACAATCCCGTATTTGAACACAACACGCTTCCACATATACACACACTATATTCGCATTTATCTACACTATATACATTTAATCGACTGGGGAAAACTTCTATATTCGTTCAACTGCAGTAAAAGCACTTGCCTGTAAACTGTAGAGAAGTGCTTTTTACTGGTCCTGCGCCGGCAGGTCCACTCTGTTATAACTTTAGAGATATTGCTCCTGTACTCTTAGCCCGTATAAAAGCAATTTGTCTTAGTGATAAAGCAGTTGTGCTGCAGTTGTCGACAGATCCTTTTCGCCTTGCAATTGAATTGAACCACCCTACACTACCACGCGGTCTGTTTTGTCAAGCACAAATAATCGATAACAATAATTTAGGTTATAAATTAAATATCTCAGATTAGATATAAAAAATTTTGGTCCACATAATTATGGATCGTAAAGGAGATATCTCATTGAATGTGACATGTCAAAGTAGCCAGCCGAGCAAAAGGAAAACAAAGCTTCCCGCTCGTTTGCCAGATGGACGCCGCATAGAAAAGAGTTCAAAATTGAAATCTAAACTCTTCAAAACTCATCAACCTGTTTCCTCTGGCGATGTATTCATACCCAAACACAGGCTACCAGTTCTAGACGAGTTTGGCCTAATCAAGCCAAAGGATGTTGATGTTGAGGGCAAGAAATTGAGACGATATTCTGGAAAGGACAACACACCCGCGCACCCAGATGCAGCGAGTAATGCTTCGCAACCCAAATCCATTTTGAAGAACCCCAATGCTTCGAAGCCTGAAATTAAAACGGAGAAAAAAGAGCTCAAATTCAAGCCAGTCGCCGAGGGTTTCATCAATCCTGCCACTTGTGCGAGAAAAGGCCTCATACCACAGGCGAAGATCATTCCAAGTGAGGTGCGAGAGGTTGCCGGTGGCCTGCCCCCAAATTATCCGAAGAATAAATTGAAACGTTTGCTTGACGCTGGTGGCCCTGTAAAAAAACAAAGTCAGTCGGCAAAAAAGCCCAGGAAATCGTTTGTCCCTGGACTCAATCCAAGACGCAAAGAAAAGTCTCCCAATGTTTTCTCTGAAACTGGGTTAGACAGCCTCACTAATGTTCACCCGTACCTTATATCAGCACTCAGGCAAAATCTCGATATTGAGAAATTAACTCGTGTGCAGGCTCTCGCCATCCCGCCCTTACTTCAAGCCGGTGACAATGGCCAAGACTATGTTATTAACTCACACACTGGATCTGGTAAGATCCTGTCTTATGTGACACCCGTTATCAACAAGCTTGTAACCATCGAGCCCAAGATAAGTCGAACAGATGGAGTATTTGCTCTCATTCTATTGCCAACCCGTGAGCTAGCAACAAAAGTCAACGATATATTTGTGCAACTATGTCGCTCATTCACATGGATTGTTCCCGGTTTGCTGATTGGCGGTGAGCGCAAGAAATCGGAAAAAGCGCGATTACGGAAAGGTATCAACATTTTGATCACTACGCCTGGGCGTTTGATTGATCACATCGAGCACTCGATCAGACTGGAATTTCGCAAGCTCAAGTTCTTCGTTATAGCAGACGCACATAGGCTCATTGATCCAGAACGAATAGAGACTACTCATAAGATTTTAAGTATCATGAGAAGACTACTGCCTCCAACCTGTTCAAAATGTATTGTTACCGCAACTATTACAAAGAAGATCGAAAAGCTCATAAGCATGATACTGAAGAAACCAGATATGCTAGACGCAATAGCTCTTGACAAGTTTGCTTGATTAAATATTGACTAATGAAACGAGTGCGTTTTCATTGATGTTTATTTTTCATGGGTTGTTTGGTTTATGATTGTGCCATGCTATGTAGAATAGAGCGGGCTGAGTTAGGTGTGCTTCAGAAGATTGGTTTGCTGTCACTTTAGTGAGAAGCAACAAATGTCATCGACTGATTGACGATAAGGTTCAGAGGTTAAAGCTGTCTGTGGTTGGATGTGCATTAGGTTGACATGAAAAAGGATTTTTAGAGTTAGAGTTTGTATTCGGTCGGGCTCGGTTTTCTCAATTAAGGTTGGTTTTTGTACTGTTGTAGTAGAATCAATAGGGAATATTAAGCTGTTTCACCATAGATAACTTAAATGAGATTTGATATGAGATATCAATGTGACACTAGTGTGTGTGGGATAAGTGGGTAATATTATGACATCAGCGTCTTTTCTTGTTCAATCTCCTTAAAACTTGGTAGGGTGTTCTTTTCTTCCGTTTGGGCTGGCTTTAACTGTTTAGGATTGAAACCCTCGATGTTCTGTAAAAGTTTTTGCTGAGCCTTTTCTTTTTCGATCTCTTCAGCAGATGGTAGCACTATTTTTTCCTCTGTTTGTGCTTTCTTGAGGTCATGGTCAGCCTCAAGTTCGGCCTTCAAGGATCCGTCGATTTTGGGTAAATCTTCTCTGGTTGGTGATGCCATTGTTGTTGTTTTTTTGTGTTCGTACTGTGATAAGCTCTGATTTGGGAAAAAGACCAGACCTTAGGTCAATAAATCAATGTTGTGTTCAAAAGAATAAAAATTTGATGATTACCGACAATGATGCGTCAACTCTTTGTTTTGCTAATCGTGTTCCGTTGAAATATTGCTAAGCACAATGACAATCCTGAGAGACACAGCGTCTGAGAAAAAGAATCAACGTTGGTGTGGCCGTCATACAGCGTCCCTGAGCCGGCATAATGAGAACCATACATTGAGAAACAGTGGCGCCATCTACCACAACCGGACCAGTGTGGATTGGTTTAAGAGAGTCGGTGATGCCCATCAGTGTACATCGGTGCGCCACATTGAGTGAACCGAACAAGCCTCGCATAGAATCGTAGAGACCACGCCAACTGTCAGATCGAATGGCAGCCGCAAGATGTGACTTGAAGCTGAAGCCTGTTGCTTGGTTGAATGCGCTACCATAATTGTAGTTGGCAACTTTATGAAGCTTCACGTCACAAAGATTCAGTTGTTGGCCAATCGATATCATACTCTTTTCAACGTGAATTCATGCGTTCGACTTAACTTGTGGCAACTCGACTCACTCACTCACTCGTTCGTTCGTTCGTTCCTATGTAATGCTGCCATTCGACATTGAGCGATGCGGCAGCATTACGTGAGGCAAAGTAGAAAAACCCGCCTGGTCAACGCCCATGGGAAGTGTGCGTGTGTTCGTATTCGAAGCAGCACAATGTCATGTAAGAGACAACTGCAACAGATTCATTTCGCATGGCTATGGCAAGAGAGCGAATGCTGATTGTGAGCCACAAAGTGAGTGTTCCAGTGAGTTAGCCAAATACTGGCAGCATTGATTTAATGAACCACGCAATGGAAATCCGGTTCTCACGAACTTAGTGTGAGTGTGAGACTTGAGTGTGGCTTTTGTCTTGAATCGAGAGGGTTTAACACACACTTAGTGGTCCACTCAAATTGGTCAACAATAAAAAGTACTAACAGAAATTATGACTCTTTGTTCACGAGAATACTTATTATATTTAAGCAAAAACTTGCAAGCAATGTTACAACTCTAGACTATTCGTAAGAGTACAAACGTATAGACGCAAGTATTCGATCATTGTTTCCATGTTTGAACTGGGCGAGCAATCATTTGTTGCAAGATGAAGAACTGTGTTGAAGATTTCTGTGAGAACAAATATTAACTCTTTTCCTATTCAAGAGCTTACTGGCAAGGGCTTTATAATCTCAATGAAGATATAGCTTTTGTGAGGAGTGCTTCAGAATTGGTATGGATGCAGAACTGCTCTGCATCGTAATGAGCCAAATAGCGAACGTTTAACTTTATTAATATGCTTTTTAATTGGACTGAATTGAATGATTCAGCCAGTATCTTGAACGATCGGCTAACGTTTGAACAGCGCGCTGTGATATCGAACAAACAATGCCGTAGAGAGCGCGTTCCATTGCAGTGCGTGCAAACATTCTCGCGAGTCGTATAAACCTATTTGTGATGCCGATGCTCGGGCAGATGGCACGCGTGCGTCTCCGATTGTTGTGTGTCCAGCGGCGTTCCCTTTGTTTGTTATGGATGTCAATGAACTGAAGTGTTCATTGTTTATTGGCTCTGGACTTTGTTTGACATTATGCAATCGACCGCGACAACTGTATCTCTGTTAACTCAATTAAATTGCAAAACTATAATGTTCCTCAATCAGCTCACGCTATAAATTCCGGAATATATCAATGATGATTACTTACACGTCCGGAGATGGCCCGGAATCACGTTATCTCACCGTTTACAGTGTCCAAAAACCCATGACCACCCACGATCTCACAGACACCGTTGATTTCAATACCGATACTAGCACGGACAACACCAGCGTTAGTCAAGGTTTTCAAACGTCAACGAATTCCCCTGGAAGTATAAAAAGCCAGCCAGATTTAAAATTTTTGTTCTCGGCTTGTGTCGGACAATTTCCCTGGAACGTGTTGCGCAAAAGTCTAGTGACATTATCTTTCGTCCTACTACTCATCGCTTACGGTGTTCAAATATTCTTACCAATATCATCGTTTGCTACCAATACTGAAATATCAGCCCAGAATCTTCATTTGTTTCAGGCCAATCAAGATCTGTCAAAATTATTGTTCGAAGTCAATCGAGAGATGTTTCACGTCGTCGATCATCTACTGCAACTCAATCACAATTCGACACGTGACATGTCGCAGCTAGAGTTCACTTGGCAAATGACAGACGCCGCCGTGATGAATGCCGGCAAAACGTCAACCAAATTATTGCCCTCAGTGTCAGGGGCATTTGAACTGTTCAGATACAGATTAGCTAACTACCGAAAGTCGTTCAACGAATCCACGAGTCCCATGGTTGTTGTCAAATTGTATCTCGATTTATCCGAATACATCGAGCATAGTTGCCTGTCTCTCGGGGCCCCAATCCACAGCCGTCACATTAAGCACCAGCATCCGATCAGTACGGTTGGATTGGGACTGCTATCGCGCGGCATTGGACGTCGTATCGCACAGATGGCCTATGGAAATATTTATTTGCGCTCAACAGTAGGCACAATCAATTTGTCGGAGTTTTTCGAGTTGCATCATACATCAAAAGAATCTCTTACTCTGGCGTTTGAACTGCTACCAGAGGCTAAACTCAAGTATCATGAATTAAGAGCTCACATGCCTGACATGACATGTGCCATGGACCAACTGGCCGCCGACATGACCACATGTAGCAAGCGTCGACATGATCCCGATTTGTTGAAACTCTTCCAGGGGGCCATAAACGAAGAATTGTCACTGCTGTTACAGACCAAGGAATTCTATTCAAACATTCTATACCATCATATCAGCAAGTATCGCAGTGATCATAAACGGAAAGATTTCACGCGCATCACACTCACAATTTTGTCTGTAGTGTTAGCCTGCTTTTTCATGTCAATGGTTTGGTTGGGGCAACGGCCCAAGAATCAACAAACAACGATGACAAATGAAGCACGACTTCAAGCACAAACACAACAATAAATTGAAACCCTTGCCTTTAAAAAGTTGTATATCTGGCTGTTTGGCGCATTAGCGTTTGCTCGACTCGTGTAGCGTGTCGTATCGGTCTAGCGGTTGCTCTGGCAACGCCAATCCTACTGAACAGACAACAGTCAAGCCACTCAGATCGAGGCATAATATTTACGCCGAACAATATTATGATTCACTAATTAGCACAGGGCACATATATTTTCTAATCAGATCCTTTTTAATCAGGCAGTTAATATATTCAAGACCAACATGGCTACAATTGAGTCTTCACCGCTACGTCCTCACACGGACCTCGAGACATTGAGCGAGGTTACTGAGGATCTAAGCGAGGCTTGGTCTGAAGAGCTCGTTGGCCAACCAAACACGTCAAGAACAAAAGACAATGAAGGAGTTACCGATAAGGAAGAACAATCTCAACATAGTCCTGGAGATCGGCCAGTTACAGCTCGCTCCCCAACGGCAGAAAGCGACACGAAACCAGGCAATGTTCGTCATATTCGATTCGTTGATCCCGCACATTCGGATGCTCACACTGAGGTGCAATCCACGAGTCCACGTGATAGTGAATTCAGTAGTGAATTTGAAGAGTATACTGACAAGTCATCCAAACAAGAAGGATCTGTGCCGGTGATGCATCATAAAGAGACAAAAGATATTAAATTGTCTGACACTGACAGTCTAAGCAGAGACATTGATCGCGATGATGTGACTCCAACGCCAGGTTCAAGTCGAGACGATAACGATATTCTCAACATGGTTCGAGTGGTGAGCGATTTAGACTCGCTCAATTCAACGCCCGAGCGTACGCCGTCTCCGAAAATCAGCGCCGACAAGGTTGTTACGAAAACAATGGAGAGTGTTTCTCATAGTCAAGACGACGACAATTATATCAGTACCTCTATAAAACAGGTTACACCTAACAAGAATATGATAACTAGACAGATGTCTGTTCTGAGGCATCAGCCTGTACCAATTGATGACATAGGTGACCCTGTAGTCCTCAATATAAAAGATTATAATGATTTTGTGGTGAAATCTGAACGTGTCGACAAAATGTTGGAGCTCTTGAATGACAAGGTAGCAAAAATCGATCAGCTAGAGATGCAAATTCAATCAATTGGCGATTCTCGAGAATCTCTAATTGCCGAACAAAGTATCCTATTGAAACAAGATATTAATAAGTTGCAAGCCTCTATTGAGTTTAAACTTAGCCACTTAGAGAAAACAATAGCCGATTTTAGACCTCAGATTGAAGAAGTTCTGAGGAATTTGAAGTTGCAAGAGAATATTCAACTACCACCAGTGACATTACCTCCAGATCTCACCGACATTTTGACCGATAAAATAATCTCGAAACTCAAGCAAGATACGATCCCTCAATTGACTGAAAATCTGATCAATATATTTTCTAGCTCAAACAACTTGACACAGACACAGCGCGATGAGATTGAGGAAAAAATACAAAAGTCGACTGTTGAAAAAAATGGCGATAAATTGATGCGTGATGCTCATTTAAATCGCTTTTCGCATCTTGATACAAAACGTTACCAGGATATACTCCAAAAGCACCTCCCAGCTTCCAACAGTTCGAATATTAAATCTTTGTCTACCGATCAGGTCACATCATCGAGCTTCAAGTTTGCCGCAAAATCGCTCATCGATGCCATCGATTTGTCCTCAGACTATTTGAATAAAGTTCTAGAAGAGTATAATGAATGACGCGAGGTCATAGTTCGGATAGTAACGCAGCAAGTGACTCGAATGAAATGCAATACATCCGAGGGGCAATAATAAACGAACAAAAATAAAACGTATTATTGTATTAGCCGTATTCGATTACACCCGAGAACTATGGGTGTGAAAATTATTTTGACCAATGAATAGAGAATGATTTCTGCATTTGGACTGATTGAAATCATTCACTGCTCGATAGTCGAATGCTTTGGACTTATTTTGGGTAATTTTAGTGGTCATAAACTATTTCTAGTGACGAGAATCAGTGAACAATTAAGTAAAAAAAATGAATCTTCTTAGATTCACCTTGATCCTAATCTTGGGAACAAGTGCTTCAATACATATTGGGGCAGTTGGTAACCAAACTGGTCGTAAGTCTCATAGCTTTAATTGTTGAAACAAAAATCTTGTCATTCAGTTTAAAAGGCAACAATTGTTCATTAGCTCCTCGTTTAACTTCAAATTCAACTTCAACTTCAACTTCAACTTCAACTTCAACTTCAACTTCAACTTCAACT
>JAIFTH010000631.1:0-20540 GCA_019968535.1 Fragariocoptes setiger | reverse complement strand
GCTTGAGATTTAAGTTAGAGGGAATTGTGAACACTGAGAACAATGAGACACAGGCTACAATTCGTAAATGACTCATTATCATAACTAATGGTCGGATTTACTCGATAATAAAGAATACTTAGACTTAACTAGTTTGGGTCTAATTTATTGACTTAACAATGATCAAACCTTGCAACTTTATCAGGTCTAATGCTTGTTATCGTCGAAATTGAGTTCTAGACTCTCTAAATAAAACGTATCGAGTTAGCCTTGGAAGGTAAATTCATAATAATTTAGCAGATTAATTCGAAGAAGTTGATCAAACATCGACTTTCAACAAGAGCAAAACAGTCGAAGAAATATGACCATCATCAATATCGACGTCAGTTATGAGGTAATCTGCAGATTAAGCGCTAGAACAAACTCAAAATGCCTTGAGACAGCGAAGATATCAAGGGCCAATGATGTTCATTTTATACTTTGTAGTAAACTATATAAGTGTGTGTTTTGTATCTCGATGTGTGTATAACTACAAGAAAAAAAATTAGAGAACACCGTGGCAAAGCACACCACACACAACAAGACGCGACAATACATTTGTAATACTGGCATTGAAGACGATCCATTAGAATGATTTGACCACGTTGCGACAATGTAATAGTGAATATGAGTGGCCTAAAAGTACAAACCTGTCTTCTCGTGCTCATGTTCGCTCGTGCGAATCAGATATACACTCAACACACAACCACAGCTACAGCAGTGTAAACATTTATACACATAGCACTCAAGTAAATCATTCTTGAAGGCTACTGCTCAAAGGCAGCAGCAAAGCACAGTGTTGGTGTGTGTTTCACGGCGGCACGATATCGGATTAATTCAGTTAGAAGCCAGTGACGGTTAGAAGAGGCCAACGGATGTTATCTCAAGACATTCCTTCGCTTAATGCTGCTAACAGAATGCAGTGTGTACAACCGAAGCGAGCGTCATCATGCAAAACCGAAATGCAAATATATACTAGCGAGATGAAGCTCGCATGAATCATGAGCACACTTGATTATGTAATCAGCAGAGAGAATCTTTCTCTCTTTTCTCGAGCTTTCTTTCGTGCTCTCTTCCCTTATTCCTCTAGCCTTTGCCGGTCGGTCATGTGTGAAGTCGACACTACTATCTACAGATGCTTTCAAATTTATGTGCTTGACGCAACCAACATGCTGTGGTTCGTCAGGTATGCCATATAATCGACAGACGTCGAACTTGAGATAGGTGCAACATTGAAAAGACATTTACATTTGGCAACAACGGTTAGACTTGTTATGAGATCGCCGCATCGCGTCGCCGAGAAAGCGAAATCGTGCGAAGAAGGCATATCTGCATTAGGTGCCAGTCTAAGTTCACGATACAAGGTGGTCAACGGAAGCTTGTGTGAAACTAAGCCCAATACTTTGAGAGACATGAAACTTTCAAAAGTCAAATAGTATTGAAACTTAAGACTTCGAGCGCATAGATTAGGAGGAAAGATAAAAACCTTACTCACCTTGAAGCTGGAAAAGAACTAGATTGTGCAAATTGAGACGAATGTCGTCCAGTACCCAAGATAGACGCAAAATCTGGGTGTGTCTTGATAACATCCATCACACTGCGCTCGTGACAGAGCACATTGTGCTTGGTGGGTGCGCGTGCATCGTGCCGGCGCCAGGTAACACCGCTTCCGGCTGAATTGAGCGAATGATACGCGCTTGATGCAATCTTTGGAATCGCGGCATTGTTGCTTGAAGCAATGGTAGACCCCACGTGGCCACTATGCTGGGACGATGAAGCAAATATAGTACTGATTGAGGGTAATAACGAAACAAAATTCTCACCACAAAATTCACCTGCTGAACTATGTGGCTCGTGTGAAACATTGTCTAGTGAATCGTCCACAAGCAACGATGTCTCATTTGCGTCCAGCTCGCAACGCGTCAATATTGAATGCGCACTACCGACACCAGATGGCGCATAAGTGTCAGGATACATTGGATCGTGAGCGAAACCATTCTCGGCAAACACACCATAACGATACATGGCCCATTGGCGAACGAACTGGCGTGCCGCACGTCTTCGTCTGGTCCATTCTGATTCTAAGTTCAAACTTTGACTTTGTCTGAGATCACCACCAGTAATCGGAGCAGCAGTAGTTATAGATGCATAGGTATTACCGGCAATTGCACTGGCTGGCACTCGTATCTCGAGACCTGTTGTTGTTGTAATTAAAGATATTGTGGTACAATATGTATTTAAAGAGATGAATTGTGAGTGTTAGTGTACAGTTTAACATGAGAAATAGAAAAAGGAATCATCTTTAATGACTCATTCACGATTTTGTGCTCAATAAACACATGCAACAACAAGTTTTGTGTTTATAGCTCGCTCATTCTTTTGAGCTGTAGAGAGTGCATTCTCAACAGTCAGCTCGAGAATGGTGCCAAGAAAAGAGATTGAGAATTCGAAGAGACGATACGTCGAGAATGAGCACGGGCGTGCAGAACGTCACGACTCGACATCCGCGATTCAACTTTTAGTTGGGTCGTCGTTTTCTTTTCTTCTCCTTTTTTCTCTTTCTATTCAGCTTACAGTGTGTTACTACAAGTAATGTTGTGTATCGACACAACACAACAGCAGTTCATGGCCGATTTAGTGTGCCGTTGCAGCAATCGGCTGCAACAACCGGTGAGCGACAACACGCAAACTCATCAGAAAAGCCACTTGATTCTAATTTGTGAGACGATATCAATCAATGAACAAGCACACAAGCCCGAATTGCCAGTTTCGTTCAAGAGAATCAAAGCTTGCATAACTGGCTTAATGAATGTCAGTCTGTTTGTCTCTCTATGAGAGCCTGACACAACAAGAATAACGAATGCTTCGATATTCGCTGAAAACTCTTTTGTATGAGGTCAAACCACTAAAAGATCAATAGAATTTACTTACCGCCGTGACCACACTCGTCGTGTTGGACTGTGTACATTTTGTTGCCAAATGTTGGATCTGTAAATTATTGAGCACCGAAAATAGCAACAAAAAATCGTACACGTGTTTGAGCCATCACGTAGTTTTGAAACATGACAACCCAAGGACAGTCGCGTCGAATTATTGCGAGACCAATTAATCAACACCGATGGTCAAATGGACAGTGACAGTAGATATTTGTGGCAACAACAGTGTGTGAAGATGCGATGTGTCGGTCAATTAGCACACAAACGAGTAAACACACACGCATATAGAAGTAAATTGTATTGTTGTTGTTATGGTTAGCCAAATGAATAACAATCGTCAATTGATGTTATTGTTGTTGTTGCGTGAAAACAATCCCGGGTCACGTTGATCGAGATGAGAGCACGAGGTCACGTAACATGGAATCATTGTGCAAGCAAAATCAACATTCATGAGAAGCGATTGTGCAATATAATACGAATAGCGAGCGTCATTTCGCGCCGAGATTCGTTTGCCAATTTGTCGGTCGTTTGGTTTGGTCGATCGGTGGTTTATGGTTTTTGGTATATTTTTTTTCGTTGGCCGGTCGTGTCATTTGTAGTGGAAGCGAAGAAAGATCGCAAGTTGTTGGTAAAGCAATGCAAGCGTCGTTGTCGAGTCACATTGAAGTGTTCAGTCAGATGAGGCACCACATGTGTGTCGATCACATTTCATTGTGCGCCGGACATTCGTTTGTAAGCAATAAAAATGGACAAGAAAGAGAACAAGTTGCGATTAATGTTCATGTTTTTTCGGTTAGTTTTCTGCTATAAATGATGTGCTGGTATTGCGATGTATATATCTCGTTGTGATAGCCAGTTTATCCAACCCATTTGAAAAAAGGCAAAATTGTTATGTGAAATGGAAGCGAGAGTGAAGAATACACTCAAATCAAAGTAAAAAGCAAAAATGAAATAAAAAAAGGAACGAATCGAAATAGAATGAACAACTTTGATTGATTCGATACGCAACTTCTGTTTCGAGCACGAGCCAATCGTCGTTGCCAAATGAGACTGTGTGATTGTGAGCTTGTGGTGTGCCGAATCAGTGGTCAATTGTTTAGTTTGAAGAAAATTATCAAGGAGAAGATTGCCTGCCTGAAAGATGGACAACAAGCTAAAGCAATAAGCCTGATGCAATCACAGTCGATATTTTACATCACACAATCGAATTCTGAGCGCGTGCTAAGCGTTACATTTTCAAGACAATTTGCAACAAGAATTGTTTGGATCGCGCAAAACGCGAGCTACACAGCGAGCATAACGTTTATAGTTTTCTCTCGCTCGTCGAGTGTTAATTCGAAATCAAACTGACCAGGTCACGCGTCTCATACTACACGCAATCGAAACAACACAACATAGTGACGACGCGCGAGCATAAAATGAAATAAAACGAACAAACGGCGTTGCCGTGAGCGACGCATGCAATTAGTGGCGCAACAACGCGTTGCAATGGCTGCAACAATAAATTGCAATATACACAACAACAACGAGCAATGATGGTGTGCACTGTACAAGAAATAACAGTATACATCGAGAAACACACTGACACACGAGAACCGTGGGGCAGCAACAAAAAAGATAAAGTTCAACAGCTCAAATTGAACGGCACAACAAATTCGTAGAAGTGATTGGTTCTAACAGCGTGCAGCAGCAATGCAATGAGCAGGTGAAACAGAAATCAAATGCAGACTTGCATGCTTGTGTATTGGTGCTTGTGGCATTGTATCGAGTGTTTGGCTGATATGATGTGTGTTTGACGCAGATTGGTTCGGCGAAACGCACAGACACACACACAACGGCGCAACAAAATCACTACAAATCGATTGGACGGCTAGCATTTGATTTCTTGGGGTTGTGAGGAGAGCAGCAGCATTTGAAGTCAAGAAACAAGAGAGAAGAGAAACTGACAAGCGTCTCAGTTTATCATCTTCGCCGCTGGGTGTCGCAAATAAGTGCCATTTGTGAGACAAATATAACACAAAAGTCTACAATGAGCAGTGGTAGTGGTGGTTGTTGTTGATGTTATTATAAGCTAGTGTTTGATGGTCGGGCAGTGGTATGTCTCTTCACAACAAATTAACGCTGCCAAAACAACAAACATAACAATAATAATGATTATAATAACAAGAGCTTCGAATTGAAACAAGCGCCCTCAATGGCCAATCACAGTGCGCACATACAAGTTAGCACTTGGAATTAAACTAAAGAAAACAAAAGTAGATAGAAACTTACCGTCTAAGCCAATGATGACGTCCACCTGTTGGCGTTGAGCTCGTCGTTCTTTGATGATTGGTGCGCCCGGTTTTGGCATCCATTCTTGTGCAGATTTGTTCCAGCTGTAAGGAATTAAAATGTTCACTTCTGCAATGTATGCGCGACCGTTCATCGCCTCGTACAACAATTGTGACGAGTCTTGTATGAGTCGCTGTATGAGTCGATAGATTGTGCGGATTAAATAATAAAGTGTCAGATTTGTGTTGCAGTTGTAATGTTGATTGTGTGAAATCTATAACTAATGTTGAGTCGCAAACCATGCCAACTTAACCAACCCCTTAACTCACCTGTATGTCTTGCACGAATTTAAACTTATCTACAGCTTGAGACACTCGATCGTCAATAGCAATTGTCAATCCACTGTAAGCACCTGTATACTCGTCTCGTACAATAGTCGCTTGTGACGCTTGCACTGACCATATTCGTTGAATTGCTGCTGATGATGAGTATAATAACAAAAACAATAACATTGCAATAGTTGTGACGAACCGAACGGTCAACGATTTTACACCAAAAGATTCATTGTTGTGACTCATTTGCTTGATTCGTCGTTGGGTGTGTTCGTGTGTATAAACTAGGCGTACTTTCTTCATGTGCGTGTGTGCGAGTTCGCTCGCTGTCAGAACTCAAGTGACAATGTGAACGTGGCATTTGCCGACCGCCAAACCACTCGTCGTCGATGTTGATATCGTTGATGTTAGTGAGTACACGACACAAACAAACGCACATGCGAAGTCGATTTAGTTAGCAAGCGATGATTGTTGAGCTTTTGTCGTGATAGTTGATGTGGATGGTACTGAGGTGAATGTTTTTTTCGATGTTAATATTAATTAATTCAAACAACATTCAAGTTAAGCCATTTAGCTTAAAATCAATAATATCGATGGGATATAACACAAAAAAATAAATTAAAATTGACGATGATCTTGTGTATCATGAATCTTGTGAGAAGAGCTTGTGAACTTTGGCGCTGGCGTCTTTGTACGTTGATGCTGCTTTTTACGTTTGAGCTGCCGTTTTTATCGTTGGTGCTTGAATCATAAGCTTCAATACTTGACGGACTGATTGTTGTGACTCATTTGTTTGATTCGTCGTCTGTGTGTGTGTGTGTGCGTGCGTGAGTGCGTATCAACTAGTTGTACTTTCCTCATGTGAGTGAGTGTGTGCGAGTTCGCCCACTGCCAAAACTCAAATGACAATGTGCACGCGGCATTTGCCGAACGCCAAACCACTCGTCGTCGTTGTCGTCGTCGATGCCGATGTCGTGTTGATGTTAGTGACTACACGACACAAACACATGCACACGCGAACGCTGCGTCACGCCCGCTTTTCACGCTTACTCGTCTGTGTGTTCGTGCGTGAGTTGGTTCATGTCTGCTTGGTTCAAAGCTGCTGCTGCTACTTTGAGTATTTAGTATTTTAGCGCATGCGCGCACACATTGTTTGGACTTGGCAGTTCAATCGCTCTTTTCTTTGTTCAATCGAGAACCGAGCCAAACCGAACCAAACCACAAGTAAGTTATCGTTACAGACTATCTGCTGGCGATTGGCGCGATGCGAGTGAATTCGTGTGCATGTGTGTTGCTGCAGTCAAGTCAACATGGCTGGTCAGTTTGTCTGATCATCAGTCTGTCCAACCGTTGGTCGGTTTGTTTCAACACGTCGTCTTATCACATCATTTGTCATTTCTGTTGACTGATTTAGTCTTTAGGTATTTCAGCTATTTATACAGCAATACAATTTGCATCCGCCATTCGTATATGTGCAGTTAAAATTTTCTTGCTCCGAATTTATCGTATTTGTTTGAAGTTTATTTCGTGTATTTTCAACTGAATTGGTGCACCTTGGAATTGTCACTAACCACAGTGTCTGCGCGAGGCCCGGGATGAAAGCACAACGTAACACACAACAAAAAACGACAAACAAATAGAAATTGTCAACTGAAGTTCATTATTATTCTTGACCAGTCTGGCTTGCCTGAAACAACATGCCATGTTTATCATTTGAACTTAAACTGTACTCGGTAACTACACACATCACACATTCGCACGTGATGTTGTGGTTCTTGGCAAATATTGTTGCCATGTGATGTATGTCATCCATCACTGGCAAGATAGCTCTCCACGCACGTGGCTTACAAGTCAACTGCAGTGGTTATGGTGCACCTGGAACGTATGCTACAACTATTGCTGGTTTGTGGTCGCTAATGTTTGACTAGTTCGTCTCGTCTCCAACTCCAATGCATCTAATCCCATTAATTGCACTCACATATACACACGCGGAAATTGCTTAGCGGCAATGCTTACAGAAAAGCTAATAAGTCTGTGTGTCAACGTTTGTATGCCAAACAATTCGCCGAGACACACATGAATCGTTAGTGTCTTACGCTGTCATGATGTTGGAGCTGTCATACGAGTCAGTGACACAAACAAGACCACATTCTTCAGCTGTCAGTCAGCGAGCAACAACTAAACTGGGCGAGAATAAACGAGTAATAATTGAACTATCTCGATTGTTGTTGTTGTTGACAAACTCGTGTTTAACCTCGAGATGATGAAATTGGGACAAATTCGCCGAGTTTCCCCTTATTCCTTAAATTCTTGAGTATGATATGTTCGCATTGCTTTCACGATGCACAAGTCGGGGATGATACGAATTCAAAATGATAAATATTTAAATGTAGTAAATAAATTAAAGTGTGAATTTGTAATTTATTATTGGCACGTTCAGCACGTGCACTGAACATCTCTATGCTTTAGTGCAAGCACGTGCTCACATGGATGAAGCGTCTTGCACGAACGATGAAAGAACAAAATGCTCGAAGCTGAGAAAAGGGTAACAACAACAGAAACAACAGCCATTCCGAGCTGACAATATTGTCATCGTTAGAAGGCATCGTTATATGATCGGTATGTGAGTGTTTATGTGAGAAGGATGATGATGACGAAATGCTTATGAATGACATTCGAGCGTCATGACGACAGCAAAAACAACGACAACAATGAGTTCATGGGCAAGGGCATGGGCATGGGCACGTGCTCACGTATGCATCACATGGCTCAGCTCGTGGTGGTCAGAGCACGTCCTAGGTGGCAACTAATAGGGGCGCGACGATGGCAATCCTGAAGCCACACGTAAAAATTCCCGAAATGAGCCCTTCAAATCGACATCGGTGCTAACAAAAGAGCGACTAGCTGAGCCGGTAGTGCCGAACATGTCATTGAGTATTAAGTCAAGAAAGTATTGTAAGAACACTTTGGCCAGTTTGACGAACAACGTGTTCCAATCGGCCTTGCGCAAAAGACGCGATACGGCCGCGCGCGATTGGCGCGTCAAGCCTCGATTGTTTGTCTCGTGTGATAGTATATTGTTGCCGGAACGCTCCATGTTGTCACTGCTGTTGTGATCGTTACTATAGTCAGCGTTGCTAATATTAATGTTATCGGCAAAACTAAGCGTGGCCCCAGGTGGCCTCGGTCTTCCAGCTCCTCCGGTGCCATCGTTAGTCTCAAGCGTCGTCATCGTCGTATCGGTGTCAACGATACTCGACGATGAGCGTCGGCTCGACGCACTGGTACTCACGGTACGTGCCGCCAATCGCATTAGCTTAAACAGTGTTTTCATATCTTTGGTCAGTTGTTCGACACGCCTCTCGTCGTCAGACTTGTCCGTGCTTCGAGGTGCCACATAGAACGTGTTTTTCATTAATGACGCTAACAATGCATCGACTGTGTGTCGTGACTGTGTTTGTGGCATCACTGTAGTGGTTGTCTTATCCGCTGCCTCGTTCGTGCGAGATGGCACAGATTTATTAGCTGATAATTGAGGCAATCCTGCACTCGCATGCATTGAAGGCGCTAACAATGAATCACAATGGACACTCATCGATTGATATCTATTGGATTCCATGTTTAGTATAAACATGACCATAACCAGTCTACGTAGTGTTTCTGTTGTTATGAGTTTTTTCTCCATTGCGCGCTTGATTTGTGTGCAATGATATGGTTTATACATTGAGCGGTCGCTATAATGTTGGCGGTGCTTATGGTTTTGTGTCTGTTGATGATGTGGCTGATGATGGTGATCATCATTATCATCATTGTTATTATGATTATTGTTATTATTGTTGTTGTTACTGTTACGGTGCTTTGTTGGCATGCAACAATATGACGGATAGTCAAGGCGATCGTTACACTGCATTCTGTGGCTGTTTGACTTTTGCGATGAGAGTCGTTAGCGAATCTAAATTGTCTACATAGTTCGTAAATCTTTGTCTCTTGTTTATCATACAAAAATTTTTCACTTGTTTGACATTCAACGGATGCTGAATCAAAATAAATCACTCATATTAACGATGGTGCGATGAATACACTTCATGGAGACTGTCGACTAACTGTGCATGTACGGCTCCACATTCAATACAATCGTACACTCTGTGTTCGGTTATTTAGCTCCAGTCCAACTTAAGCTTCGGCTTCGATATCGCTCATATTTACCAGTGTACCGCCTAACGGTGCACTAGTTAGTATTATTTGTCTTAGAGAGTTAGAAAGTTTCCATTTGTAGCAGCACTTAGTGTCTAATCGTAACAGAGTGCAGTGATGTGCTTGCAATAGATTGAGACAGAAAGAAAGCAAATTGATGATGCGCCGTCCTCTTCGTCCAAGTCAAGCCAAGTCGGTTTCGTTCAAAGACCAATGACCAACGGACCGGTAAAACGTCGACGATGACTTAACGGCTGCCGTTGCCAACGAGCAAGCAAATGACGAAATGGTGAGCTCGTAATGATCATAATCACACAGCCACCTTTGATAATGAGAGCCATGAGTCATTGTAGGCTATTCAAAACATGACTCTAACGGTGTGTCTGCCGAGGCACGTTGCTTTGCAATTGCAATGTGACGTCTGGACAATGTTAATTCTGGAGTGTATGCATCCACCGGACGATAAAGTGAGTGTATGTGTGTGCCGGAGTAGATACGAATCAATGAACTCATACTAAAACTGTATAAAGCCGAATTAATCGCCGAGATACTCGCGAGACATATTCTGTTGGTCTGACTATGAAAGTGGTTCGGCACTTTGTAGATGTTTGATTCGGAAAAGCCAAACAGCAACAACCAAAACATACATACTATGATTAGACCGTGCTGATCACTGAGAAATAGCATCCACACAAATTGTAATCGTCTGCCGAATAACTGGTCGGCAAGCTTGCCAAGTCAGCTATCTTCTTGATTCTCGTTTATCGTCGTCGGCAGCTGCTGTTGTTTGTCGCCGTCGTTGTGTTGATTCTTTTGATGCAGTGCATGCTATAACAACAAGCTAATAACATTCCAAAGAACATCTTGTCTCATTCACAATTCATGATGTTTTCCATCTAGGCGACCTATTGACGCAATCTTCTACAGTTAGCATCTCTTATACTCAACCCAAATGTTCTTGAGTCATCAGAGAGTTCGTAGCGAGATAACGAGGGGGCGTAGATTTGCACACAAAATTGTTGTCTTCACCAAACAAGCTTGTTACAACACACACACACAAACTTACACACGGCTATGTTTATGTTCCTGTTAACAAATGTGGCATTCTATCGCTGGTCAGTACACTTGTTGGCTATTGGTTTTTACTTCTTCTGATCATGAATTGCACAACGAGTCGATCCTTGCACCAATTCTCGTTCAATGTTAAAAGTATGCACAGTGTCAGAAATATAATAATTCCGTTTGTTTTTCATAATTCAATATGTAAGTCCAACACACTGCAGTAAGAACCCTTTCATCAGGCAAGTTTAGACTTGGATAGAATAGTTAGATGTGTCGCTCTCAACACTTGTTCAAAACGTTTAAATGTTATTACTTAGCCAGAGTTACTGTTCTCACAACCTATGAATGCAAATGAGAATGCGCCGCTTGTTCTGACACAAGGAACGATTCAAGCGCACAAAGTAAAATGAGAAAGTGATACTCTCTGCTGTCGTGTTTATTTCGTCGTGTCGGACGCAAGCTAAATCCAATTTGTATGCTCGATTATTCATTCATTTCTATTTCCATGGGCTATTGATAAGTGAATAAGTTACATTCAATCACACACGAATCATGACCACGGAATAAATTTAGCTGTCATCATATAGAATGTTGTTTACTGTCTGCGAAATTAACGAACATACACGCACACACCGGAATCAGGCGTTCCCCATGTCCAAGTTGAACAGCTCAGCTCGTTGGCCTACATTCTACGTATTTTTCTATTCTTGGAGATTTTTTGTGGGTGAATAATGTAGCGCTACTTTCAAATAGTGGGCGTGTAAACATTCTATTTTCTCGTTGCGCCTAAAACTCTCGATTTGACTCTCAATAATCTATAAGACGTCGTCTGCATGTCACAAGAAAATCACACATCTAAATTAGTATTTTTATCTATTTCAATCTGAGATTAAATCAGATTCAAAATGTAACGTCATGGGCTATCCATCATCGTCGACAATGATCATCATAGCACAAGATTGATATAAGTGGAAAGTTAATTGGACTGGAAAACTCGAAAATGAGATCACGGCTCATTTGTTTCAATGTCCATGTGGAGGCCTTCATTCACGTTTATTGTTTATTCTCACTACTACTTATAAATTTTATAAGATTTGTGGCCTAAATCAAGCCCATCAATATCAGCCACTCGTCCACTTGATTAGTCATTGAACATTAGCGACTAGACAAGCGGTCAACCAGAAAGCCAATGTCCAGCCAGATAGAGAACCACTCAAATAGGTGCTACTCCAGGCCCCGGGCATCACATTATGTATTAAGTCAGTCTAATAGTGAAACGCGTAATCGGGACAGAAAGTAATCAGATGTTCTGGCCAATGAAAGCCTAGTCTGAGAAAATGCAACTTAGTTTATGAACGAATAACATAAGTATAACCGATTCACATTGCAATTGTGTTTAATTTTGAACAAAAACGTTTGTACATTTGTTGATTTTACTTATTTATTTGTTTGTGTGCTTTCTGTCCGGTCGGTCGGCCGGCCGGCCGTTCACTTGTCAATGTGCCTATCTTCAGCCAACTAAAAGATCATTCACGATTTAGCAAGACAGGAGCGAATACAGATGATAATATTAGTTTTAAAAGCCGGCGGCAACATTAGTGCTCACATACAAGCAAACAGAGACCAGTGTGTATGTTATATTAATGGAAGAGTCGGGCGTATCATTCGGAACGAACAGGTGGCCAGTCCAATTCGCAGATGTGTGGCATCAAGCTCAAAGTATTAAGCCTGTGAGCAATGTACACGTTCACTTTCCGTCGTCGTCGTCGTCGTCGTCTTCGTATTAGTAGTAGTAGTTGCTGTTGTTGATGGTCATGCCGCTAACCGCACTTGTCGCCGCATGGAGTCAGCCGTGACATTGCCAAATACAGCTAATGGTTCGGACATGACAAACTTTTTATTGCAACACACAGTCACTAGGAAAAAAGAAGACAGAAATAGAAGGACGAAGCTCAGATTGTGTTGTAAATGTTGAGATCTCAGATTACGTCACATTCATGGAACGGAATCATCGGACGTTTTTTTCTCTGAAAGCAATAGTATCTTTCTATGATTTTATTTATTTTTATTGTCCGCCGGAGGATTCACTCGTGATCATTCTCCCATTATATGTCTGACCAATGAATACCTAGTTGAGTGTGTGTTGAGCACACAATTTCATCGGTCGAAAATTCATTGGCCATCATCATTACGACCGTGAACAAGCCAACCACAAGCTTTTACGAACATAGAAAAGAATTACAACATTATCTCTGAGTTGCTTTCTATGTTTCCAAGAATTGTCACAGATGTTCGTCTTTTTAGTGCGTCGTCTTGATTGCACGCTTTGCAAAGTGCACTCGGAGCATTGATTGCGTGATCTTCATCACCGTGGACAAGGCGTGGTGGCTTAATACATAAACTCACATAATACATGCACACCAGGCACACACACACACACACACACACAATACCAATATTATCCAATCGTTAATCCATGAGTCATTATCTGAGAGCAAGCTTGATTCAACAGTGGGGGTACACTGACTTGATTTACAATGTTTACAGCTTGCAGCAATAATAATTGCACGCTCACTGAAAAGATTGGTGAGCTTGATGCTGCTGACGATGTCAATGTTTTCGAAGTTCTTTTTCAAGTCAAATGCTCATTGCACGTCTCAAAGTAGAACTGTTCTTAGTTAACATAAAATTGAGAAATCGAGCAACGACAAGAAATTGAAATCATGAACGCGCGCCATGAAATTTTCGTTAATTAGTCGCTAATTTATGCTCAATATTTGCGTTTCATTTGCATTGACAACAATATTTTACATGGCAGTTCAGATACAAGTACACACAGAATCAAATCACAAGTGAACGGATAAATCTTGCTAACATTGTAAGTTTGCTAATTGATTTTGTTTGATTCACCTTTCATGAGAGGCAGCACAAACAAGCAGGCAGATACACAGCGGTTCGTCTTTTCAACTTTCAACTGGCCGCAGTATATCATCTGGAATTACATTTGTGTAAACTTTTGAGCAAACACGAGGGTGAGTGGCATTCATCGCACTTGACATTGGATGTTTAATCACATACTCACATACATCAAGTGTAGTGGTAATGTAAATGTTGCCACGAGCCATAGTCTGTTTGTTTGTTTGTAAGCTCTTGAGCCAGAGAAAGCAGCTCAGCTTGAGTTCGGACTGCAAATATTGTGCCGTTGGCATGTGTTTCAATGTCATTGTTTGTACAATTTCGCTTTGAACATCACTTGCTGCTGAAGCTGCGACTGCTGCTGCTGTTATGGCTCTGCTAATCAGACTAATCAGGTGCTAGCAATATTCTAGCCCGAGTGTCCACTAATCAAGTCAACATTTGCTTTCAACATTTGTGCAGTCAGCATTAGATTTGTTTATTTAAGGATTTTGTCCTGCATTGCTTGCTGCTCATTGCTCGCTGATGAATTTGAGTTTACGTACAGCAACGACAATATCAACAATGATAACAACAATACGGCTCTTTGGTCAAGCATTGTTGCACATATTTAATTGGCCGCCTATTGATACGCTAATAATCTGACTTGATAGTTGCAACCAATCGATGATGCTAATCAGATGATGATAACCATCATCCGATCATTCAATTCATGGCGTGAGCCATATCTCTCTATTGTACTACATTGTGTGCATTCCCATGTCTTTGCAAATATATAATGTTTGTCACGCATAGATGTTATTATTACGTAAGTCTAGTGTAGTATAATCTCTAAATTTACGAATGAGTGGTCAGAATCATTTGATTGCTACCGTCGCACGCAATTAAACATAACACTGGTACTCAAGGACGGAATGATGGAAGATTTTGTTTGCATACCCTCAACGCGTCAATCGATCATTGATCCATGTTCGATTCTCATCTGATGGCTACCTAACTAATAAGAAAAAACCACCGACCACCGGCAATCGGCCCACTGAAGTTTATATCTTATTCGTACAATTTTATTTTATGTCAGGAAAGATCAATGCAAACAGATTATATAACAATTGACGTTATTATATTATATTCAACTATCACACACATCAGCATTCGTAACTAATTCAACATTGATTGAGCTGGATATCAACGACAAAGCAAAGGAAATACCTTCACATGAACAATCAAACAATTGTTGTTTATTTAGTAATACTTAAGATTGATGAGATTTATATGAATGCACATTCTCGACTCACACAATACAATATTAATTGATACAAATTTGCAGCCACACAATGTCTAAATACGCAGTGTATCTTCTCTTAGGAGTGTACTCTCTGGAATACTGGCTAATTTGAATCACAGGTACACGGACATCTTACCGACTGCAGAAAATGATGAATCATTTCTGTGTTATTATAAGAGTGTTAAACTGATTGAATTAATTGCCATTGTTGTGGTGAAACTGTGAAATTGTGCGTGCGGTCGACGCCCACTGTGAGTGTGATATTTTCCCAACAGTTTCTAACACTGTGTGATGGAGGAGTCCATGTAGATCATGTGCATCATGCTGGACATGGTGGAAAACGAACGAAAATGTCCACGTACCTCCATAAATACAAAGCACCAACCGAGCACACAAACAATTGAGCCATTTTTGAGTAAGAACATTGCGAAAAATTCAATGGGCGTCAGAGGTAATGTTAAAGTTTGCGTTTAGTTTTGTGGTTAGTGCTCAATGAGCACAAAATTATCCCATCCTCTTTGTCCACAATTTGAATGACGAACAAGCTGCAAGCTTTTACCTTTAGTTCCTATGGAATCCCTGAATGCAACTCTGACATTGAACTTTTATACTCTATTGTGATGAACAGTTTTGATGATTGAAAGAAGTATCAGTTAAGGCTAGCATCAAGCCACTTGATGACCACCATCAAGTGGTTTAAGGCTTTTTAGCGTTGAACCAATAATATGTTTTTATTTTTTGTATGCAAGCTGATGGTTTCTAGTTCGATGTGGCTCACTGTGTGGTCAGTTGGAAGTTTTCAAAAGCTTTCAATAGTCAACTGTCGAATATGTGCGTGCATGCTCAGAGCATCACCACATCAAAAGTTTCACCATCGCAAGCACACATACACAGACATCGTGCTTTAAGGCCACAAACCAACGGACATCAAGTGAAAAATGCAAACTTCAATATAAATAGCCACACACACAAACAAAGCTAATGATTCTCAGGTACCAGCATCAACTGTTCAATTCAGTCGACATCACGTGTTATTACTGTAACCAACGTTGTCAGCGTTGATATCGACGTGAGTTTGATGTCCACGCTCACAATCGACGTACACACATCATTTGACCAGTTGAAGTTTATACCGCTGCAAAATGCGAGAGGGAGAGAGAGAAAGAGAGAGAGAGAGAGAGAGAGAGAGAGAGAAAACGTGAGCGTCCGGCAGAATCAAAGCTCGAAATCAACAAAATCAAAAAGCACGAGAGCATATGGCGCACGAGCGATGGTCGGTCACAAATGGGCAAATTACGTTCCTGACTGGTCGACGAGCCGGCCGTATGGCCACCAGTTATGTGGTCGGTAGATTACCTGTAGAATTACACTATCCATTGCAGCACTGTCAGCAATAGTGATAGCATTAGTAATGGTTATATGCTAACAGTGATAGTGCGCCCTTGGTTGATATTACCGAGCAAATTTTTTATTATTATGATTCTTATCCTTATTTTTATCTGCAAGGTAATCGTCGTTATCACAGCATTATTAGAGCTTCAGCGCAATAGAAGAAAACATATTGTAAACATACGTGCAATATCGCCACTAGGGCATCACTTTCAAGGGCACACTTTATTTCACTCCACTCCACTTCCTTTTCCTTATATCTTGCCTTTCGTCGTGCTGTGTGCATCTTGTTTCGGCCATAATCTTGCCTCGGAATTATGGCTGGCAGCATCCATTTAGCATTGAATTGATACAGTAAGAAGGCTAATGTGTCCGAGAGCTTCAGATTAGCAGTGCACGAACTGACGAACGAACGATATTGGTTGATTATTTTTCTCGTTCTCTCGCCGCTTGATTCTTCCTGACTTCTCGTCTCTGTTACCCGCGAAAGATTCAATTGATGTTGCGCTGCTCGTGACTCTGAACTCAAATATCTCAACTAGACTAAGCTCAACTAGACAGACCAAACTAAACAGAATGAACATTGATCCAGATTCATCAATCAGTCAGTCCGCTGGCTCGCTTGTTTTGGTTACGTTTCGATAACTTTACCTCTAGTCATCACACAGTGGGATTGCTGCTGTTAGCTGCACCACTGACGATGACGATCACTACGACAGGTGAAAAGCTGAGTGCCGCCAACGCATGCACTAACAGACAAACTGACGAAAGGACAGACGGACGGACAGGCAAACACATCACGCGCCCATCAATTCCATCGGGACATCAATCCATCAGCGCGCCAGGTGATCTCAGATCTGACTGACTGAGATCTGTGTGAGCTTGATTAGTGAGACGAACTTTTTTATTTTTATTTTTATCTTCATTTTACATTGACTGCCAGTTTGCCAATGGTCAAGTTTACTTATCGAACGAAACGACGAATCTTCAAGTGTGTATGTGCACGTCAAAGTTGCATAGTTCGAGCTGCTAACAAGTGCAGCTCAGCAAGCCTACGTGCGTAAGCGAACTCACAACTTGTTCGACATTCACTCAAGTTTGTGCGTGTGTGTGTGTGTGTACAAACAAAAGTAACTTTCGACCTCGATCTCACTGGACTCTGGTCTGTCAGAATAAATAAACTAACTGAAGCCCAAGAGCCAATTAGACAACGACGACGACGATGAGCATTAGGACGACGCTGTGCGAGTCGATGACAGAATCGTGATATTGTCAACAACATTGTGAGCGTGGTTGCTTTTCAATGTTTGCCTAACTTTTTTCCCTATGTTTGAGATTACACAAACATAAACTTCTAGAGTGCCAAGTTTTGTGCGCACGAATTGCGTGAAACATCCTAGCCAAATTCTAGTGAGATTCAGTAAGTCACTGATCACGTCAATCTCGATTTCAATTTGAACCTGAACATTAAGATCAACATCAGTTCCTATTAGCTGATACTGGCTCTACTGATGGATTGTTGTTTACGTTAATGTTCGTGCTCTTAGTTACATACGATCATATCAAAACATTGTCTAATGCAATGCCATGTCATGCCATCAACGTGAGACTCTTGACAATGCACGTTGTTCAATTATGGTTCGTTTAGAAGTGCCATCTACACAGTCGATTGTTTACCTTATATCAGTTCTTTTTTCATGTAGTTTGCAAAGTTTGAACGTTTAAAAGTTCAATTGCACGTGCACACACTGCGTGGTGTTGTTCTAATTTTGATTCCGACCAGTCTAATTGGCTATTAATTTTATTGACCATTTACAAGTTCCACCATCGACCATCGACAAGTGGAATGACGAAAGAACGTACATGTACAGTTTCTGAAGCAAGATAGTGTGTTCTTCGTTTAATTGTCCGATAGAACTGACAAAGGAGAGAGACTTTACTCAAGATAACAATCAGATCACACTGATTTTGCCTGAGGTCCTGGCGATTGCTCGAGCAGCACTGAGAATGAGCCATATCGTGTACGAATGATGAGATTTGTCATCCGTGTCTCCAATGTTTACACTTTACTCAAACAGTTGTAAAAGTTTCATCAATTGAAGTTGAGGTTGAGGTTGAGGTTGAGGCTGAGGGTACAGACAATTGTGCACACTCACAAGTGATTCGAGAGTCGAACTAGAGAGTTGTGCTGGACTCTTTTATATTGTGGGCTTGCTTTGTTGCTGTGTGTACTTGCAATTGAAATTGTTGTTGTTAGTACGAGTTTCAGTTTATCAGTTTCGCATCTAACAATGTTTGGAGACAAAGCATGACGAGAAAAACCAACAAAAGAATTTGACGCACACACAAACTCACAAATGCCATTGGCTTCTCCAATGATTCGGAATGGTTTCCTTAACGTTATACAGTGATGTCGATGCTAACGACGGCAGTGGTGGCGACGGCACTTGTATGATTGCGGCTCAGTCAGTCAGTCTAGCGAATGAAATAGCACGGAAAGAAGGACACACACACGCACGCGCTCTAGTGATAGACCTCGAACGTGGAAGAAGAGAAGAATAAATTCAATCACTGTCAAACTGTTCAGTTTGGTTCGATTTGGTTTGGTTCGGTACGATCGACAAGCGACTGGCGACGATGTCAAAGTCGACGATGACGACAACGAACCTTTGTCAACGGCTAATCGTCATTTTTTCTGCCCTTCCTTGTTCTGTTCTCTCTTTGCTCTCGGTTGGAAAGAATTCTCCGTTTGATTTGAGCGAACCTCATTCTATTCTTACTGCTGTCAGCACACTGTTGGCCTTCGGCTATTAGCTATTGGTATGTATCGGTCGGCTATTGGTTTTTGCAACTCAAAAAACTAAACACTACGCAAAAACGTAGTTTCAAAGCGCCACATGGTGAATGTTAAGAACAACAATCGAGACAATTCGAAGCAAATGGAATTCTCTCTCCTTCTCTCTTGCAAACCGATAGAATAGAATCGAACCGAACAACGTGATAGTTCCAACACACACACACACAGTTTCAATTGGCATACAATTTAATGAACTCCAAAGTGAAAGAGTGAAAGAGTGAGTGCGAGTGCAAGAGTCGAAAGTAATCTTTCGCTGTCTGGCTATTTCTATGTCTGTGTGTGTGTGTTTACACTTTGTCTCAATTTTCTTCAAGTTACTGCCATTGTTGTTTCTGGTGTTGAAACTTTGATGATAGTGAAGAGAAAAGAGCGCGTCCATCACAAGTCAAAGTTTTCCACACAGACAGTGCAATTGTTTGGTGTGTACACGTGCACCCAATACAATTGCACTGTCTGTGTGTGCGTGGCACACACAGCGAGACGCGCTAATGATTTCTAACAGTGGTGATTGTTAACTCCTCTCTCTTAGCTATTCTATGCTCTGTTATGCCATGCTTCGTTATGCCATTTGATTGTACGGCATGCTTTGCGATGGTGATCGATAAAACGAACGAACCAACATTGACGAATTTACGCTTCAGCTTACAAAAACAACAAACTCTTGCTCTCTTACACGCACTCACTTGTCGTTTCGACACAGTTGACTACTCGACATTGCGCTGCGGCGCATAGGAGATTCTCAGCCAAAGAATCGCGCGCGCTCTCTCTCTCTCTCTCTCTCTCTAGCTTTATAGCTAACCTCACACACTCACACAACAAGCAGGCAAGCAACACAAGCAAGCAACAGCAAAGACGCGGACGGTGCAAATCTCACGGGAATCTAGCCCAGTTAGTTTCACCCACTTTGTTGTGGCCCACGTTCCAGCATCCGTACATCATTAGCGCTGTTGATGAACGCGTGTCACGTTCGCATCACATTCTTCTCTGCTTTATTTGCCTTTGAAGCTTTCGTTTCACTTGGTGCTATTCGTAGCTCCCTGTACAGACAAACTTGTGCTGCTTTTATTTCATCTCGTTGACGTTGCTGATACAAAGCGACATCTAGCGACCAATTTCACAATTCTAGTTAACTTGAACCGATCAACCGAATCATTTAACATGAAACGATCGTGTGAAGATTCAACAAGAAAAGGACAGATTTTGCACGACAGCGACAGCGACAGCCACAGCCACAGCCACAGCCACAGCCACAGCCACAGCCACAGCCACAGCCACAGCCA
>JAIFTH010000630.1:0-20590 GCA_019968535.1 Fragariocoptes setiger | reverse complement strand
CATCGTCGATCAACGGAATATACTTGCATGTACATTGGGCGTGGGGCGCCACCATTTAGTCACTTAGCAAATTGCCATCGTGTTAATGAATATGGTGCTGAATTTTCGAGAAGCACAATTCTTTCACACAACAAATAGAATTTGCAATTTTTCACAAGATTCACAGATTCTACTCTGAATTTACAAGGATCACAAAAATTTCATACAAAATTCCGCACCCTAGTGATACGCTCAAATTTGAAAAGGCTAGATGATTCTAGATGAATCTTGTGAGTCGCTTCGAGAAAAAAGAAAGGTTGACAGCTGACAAACATACTTCAACAAATCCATTGATAGTTTTGTCGGACAGCGTGCAACAGACGAGTGTGGCTTCCAATTTCTTCAACCGGAAGATACTATCAATTTGTTACGGGCAGTGGTTGAACTTCTGTATCTGTGTTTGGTGATGAGTTGCTTCCCCTTTACGTTTCACGAGGTGCATTCGATGGACTACGGTATTGTGACGTCTTAGAAAATCTTTATTGGCCTATTCTACGAGAAAAATTCAACAATCGCCATTTCCGCTACCAGCAAGATAACTCACCTGTGCATAGGTCGAGTGTTGTTAGATGATGTCGATATAGCCGACCAGCTCACACTAGATAGTACTACATACCTTTGGACGCACACAACTCTCGTAGCTCTCAGGCTAAAAAGTTGCCACGGCATAACATTTTCACATCAAATGTATTGTCGGTTCTAAACACACACACACAGCTTGCACCGTACACGAAACCAGTAACAGTGACAACAACAACCAACAATAATAATAATAATTCGAGCGTGACTTTGGCGACTTACATCTCAACTGTTATCGCCTCACACCCGCTGCTTGCGTTAGAAGGTCGTCTTTTTACGGTCATTGTAAAATAACGACGTTTCAATACAATAATAACAATAAAATAACGAAAAACAAACTTCAACAAAGCTTGGGATACCCAGGCTGTGTTGTTGTCAGGTGCATGAAGTTGGTCAACTTCAAGACCCTTTTTGTCGACAATTCGTTTAGCCGTTGCCAAAATTTGTGGCCATTTTGTGAGTCGTTGTGTGTCGAACAAACGACACTCAATCAATTCGGCGCCATCAATTTTCGAACAAACAATGAAGAAAAACGCTAGTCCTGAAAACCAGCATCGATCAATAATTCTTTTCTCCGAGTAACAACAACAGCAACAATAAATTACAGCAACGAGCGAAATCAACGTGTCACATGACACAAATGTGTCAAACACACAGCTCAGCTTGTCAGCACAATTACACTTGGTGACAACAATCGATCGGGCCAGGTACTTAATGTGTTTCATTGTTTGCTTGCTGACATTTAGCGTTCAAAAGTCTAATGAACGTACAAACGAACGGACGAACGAACCTGAAACAAACGAACTATCGGTCTATAGAAAGTGACATTTTATATTAAAAAGTACTTGCAAATGCAGGCAAAGTGATAGTTGTTTTTAATGAAACTACCTTAGAATGTACGCATTGCCGTGGCAAACAAGTCGAGTCGAGTCATATTTAACGATGTTAATTTTGAGCAGTCACATACACACGGAATTCATTAATTTTGTCCCCACTCGGTTGTTGTTGCTGCTGCTGATCACCGTTTGCTGTTGCAACTGCGTTGTGCAACCAAACGCAGCAAAACGAAATAGTGGCCTCATTTTGAACTCACTCCGCTCGATAGTGAACTGAGCTAGAAACAGTTGGACGCAGTTTTCTCTTTTTCTCTCGACGCATATTCAAACTAACTCTCTTTCTCTCTCTCTCTGTCTCTCAACTCGACTGCTGACGCACACACTGACGTGTGCACGGTGTCACGGTGCACACCGGTGAATGATGATGCGTACAGGTAGACGTGCCCTCATAGTAGACACGTGCAGAAAGTGAGTATAAGTTGAGGCTCAAAGTGAACACTTCATATCATCATGAACACAAGCAGTGAGTGAAACAAACGTCTAATTGATTGTCAGGGAGCGCGAAATGTTGGTCACAGTTAATATACACAACAAATATGTTAATTCATTCGATGCTGAATTGTCTGCATGGAGACGGAAATGTAGTCATGTCACATGTGCAGATGCGAGGGCGAGGGTGAGGGGAAAGGGGAGCAACGAATAGATAGATTTTGCTTACGAGAGGTTGAAGACACTCGTTTGTTAGTTTGCTCGTTCGTTCATTCGCTAGTTCTGGCTCTAGCTTTCACTTCACCGACAATTGGCAGGCATCAACTTTGAGTGAGCCACCTCAAGCAAGTAGCAAGCTCAAGCATGCAACTTGCCAGCAGCCAGTAGCTAGCTGTTTGAGGCCAGTAATAGAGCTCACGATGTCAGCGGTAGAGGTGGCGCTAGCAATAGTGGAACGGAAAACCACACACAGTGCAATGCTCGGCCCTCTTGGCGCGCATTGGTTTAATTGCGAGATGCCGATTGTGAGTGCAAGCAAGAGCGAATTGCAAAGTCGCGAACATTATGTGCGACAATGTCATTAGCTGTCTTTGTTACTGGCACTGTCTATTGCCCCGACTATCTGCCTGTCTGTCCGCGTGACTGCGAGTCAGCTTGCATTCACGGTGCTCGTCTGTCTTTGCTGTTGTTTGCTCTGTCATTGGAGTTGATCGTTATTAGCATCCACAAGCTTAAGAGTAGTGTGTAGTTCAAAGCTCGCAACAACGAGCGAGACGCGCACTCTTCGTGCTCGATCGTTACGTGTATCATGTGTAACCATCGACCATGTGTTGGCGCCCATTGTTGCTCGTGGCTAGCAAGAAAGAAGCTAAGGTTGAACTTGAGAAGAGAATAACACTATGACTCATAGTCTATGAGAGAGCTCGAATTATTGGTTGGCCGAGCAGAGCAGAGATATTGTTATCCAAGCTACGAACAATCGTCTCATATCTCAATGTCTCGTTATCTATGAATGGTTCGTTATAACTCTGTCCGTGAGTTCGTCCGTGTCCAACAAGACCATTCTCGCTCGGTGTGCGAACTTTGCTCGATTGCCGGCTGCAATGGCAGGTGCAGTGATGTCCATTGTCAGTTTCATTCAAGAGCTCATACTCTCAAGGCAGTTCGTTGCAGGTGAGCTTCTTGATATGGTAGAACAACTGAAAACAGGCACTGACAAATAATATATATTTAATACACACATATTCTCTGCCAGATAAGATGAATAAATCGTTACCTATTGTTCGAATTTTTCTATTTTCCCAAGAATTTAGATAGAATCTATCGTGAATTCGTACACGCTCGTTTTTTTGTTTGGCTGCAAGGTTCGTGCTGTTTGTGCTACCGCTGCTGGTGCTGATGCTCATGCGAAGGCCAAATCAAATTTCGGCCCCACAGCATCGAAGAACAACAACCAATTCATCCAGATTTTACATTTCATTTGAATCAAATTTTCGTTGCGATTTGATTGAATCTTGGCAAACAGTGAAAGTTAGCCAACTTGTGCAACTTTGACTGCAAACAAGGAAACATTCGAGTTACGTTGCCTTCTCGCTTTCTTTTCTCCACTTTGCCTTTCGTTCCGGATGGAATACACGCACTCACAATCTAAGCAAGCGATTGAGACAGACATCGGCAGAGGAGCAACGAAGAAAGCAAGAAAGAGGAAGCCACGAACGAGCGAATGATTGCTTGCTTGCTCTCTTGCTCTAGAGCTACGATTGAGCTGAGCAAGTTGGACTGCTGTCGATTGTTGAATATCCCAGAGTCAGCACTAGCAAACAAATAAACAGACAGACCGGCTGACGAACGAACAGACACGATCTAACAGTTAAATGTGTGTGATGTGAATACTTAACGACATAATGAAAAGTTTCACATCACATCAGCGGCAGCGGTGGCGATGGTGCCACTAAAAGCAACAGCAATATAGTTAGCAGCAGTTGTAGTTTAACACGTAGCAGAGTTTAACATGTGAACGTGTGATTCGGTGATGGCCTCGGCGTCATAAGAGTAAGAGAGGAGCTAACGTGGTTGCTTGGTTGACTTGACTCGACTTGAGCCGAATGGTACATCAATTGGGCCAAGCCAACAAGGCGAAATGAGCACTGAGATGAGTGAGGCGAGCGAGGCGTTCAATTTGGCGCCCCGCGCGCGAATGTCTCACTTGTCGGTGTAGTTGCTGTTGTTGTGTTGCGTCAGCCGGAAATTCGGATGTGCGAAAGACGCCAAACTGAGTCTCGTTCCAAACTCTAAGAATCAAGCATTACACAACACACAACAAACGCCGGACGTCCAACTCGTAACGACGAACGGCGAACAACAAGCATCAAACATCAAACAAGCTTATTATAATTTGTTCGTTGGACGTTTACCACCAGCCCACTCTGAGTTGGACTATGCAATGAAATGGTAATGGGTGCGAGTATCAGAAAACAATTGCGTCAGACAGAAGCAAGTAGCACTAGAGCGAAAGAATGAAAATAAAAGTTGAACTTGTGGGAAAAATCATCATATCATGAGGTCTGTGTCTTTTCCTTTCCCTTTCTCTCGTTCTCATTCTGATTCTCACTCGTTCTCATTGTTTGTATTCACTTTTGGCATTTGCTGTTATCGAGCTTCTGAGCTTCTTGTTTGTTCGTGTGCCTGTATGTTCATTGAAATTGTATGCATGACATCATTATGACAGTAGCAAACAATTGTTTAGATTGACGACCAGCTGACTTCTGGATCGCTCCAGTGTTTGATTGCTCGACTGTTTCACGTGAATCACATCACTGAACTGAAAGACGACATGTTAATAGCCGCTCGCGTAAGATGTGCATTTGAATGACGAACTGCTCGTTCACATAGCGCACAACAGTCACAACAATTGTGTGCCTACATTCAATTCAGTGAGTGCCAATTAATGAGAGCAACAACAACATTGGCAGCAGGTGATGGGGGCTGGCTCAGCATGTAACAACTGAACAATTGATGTTTACCACATGCTTGTTGGATGTTTCACGTGTGTCGTTGTTGTTGTTGTTGTCACTATCGTCGTCATGGTTTGAGACTAAAAGAAAGAAAAAATAAGCACGTGGCACGCTCTCATTTATTCGTTTGGTTCAAAGCAACAAAAATATGCTCGCCCAATGTGCACATAACAAGAGCTGTGTGTCAAGTGAGTGAGCTTGTGTACAGCAACACAGAGAGACAGGAATTGGTTCATATTTTTTTATATTGCTCTAGTTTCCGCCAAGTGGGCACGTGCCCGTTGACTTCACTTGAATTGACTTCACTCGACTCAACTTGACTTGACGCCATTGGACAACAACAAGCTCTCGCACTTGCAACACAACAGACTGCAGTTGTGCGAGAACACCAACACACATACGTCAATTAACGACACATGACTTTCATTTCACTTTCTTTACTTCATTGAGAAGAATTTTATTGCATCAGCAGATGGGCGATTTAGCATCAAACGGCCACTCCGATCAGCAATTGCAGTAGTTGCTTGATAAATTGCACGTTACCTACGTGAACTCGAGAAAGCTCGTTTACTTAATGTCTCTGATGGCTGTGTGTGTATCTGTCTGTCTACTCGAACATGCCTTGAAACACGAAGCTCAAAGGAGCTTTGATTTTATTTGCTTTTCTTTGTGAGTGAGTGAGTGAGTGAGTGAGTGAGTGAGTGAGTGAGTATATGAAAGACAAATCAAGGCTAACCAAGGAGAATCAAAACAAGGTAAAGCAATATGCGAGTTGCATTTTCGAGAGAGAAAAGTGGACAAAGGAGGGGGCGTGCGAAATAAAGACAATCTGTATAGCTGTAACTAAAAAAGACTGACCAGAGCAAAGCTAAAGGTAGACGTCATAGACAGAAAAGAGGCGATCAATTTGATCGCTCTCAACTCTCTAGCGTTGGCTTTGTTTTTCTCTGTACGCCAATAGATGCCAATTGAGACAATGACACCGTTGGGCGTCGTTAGTTTTGTTGGCCCAGCAACAACAACACCAGCAGCAATGGCCTAAAGTGGGCGAACAAAGTTTCGAGTTTGAGCCAATTCTTCGAGCGACACTTAGTTCTTAGCTCGTTAGCTTGACGAGCGAACGATTCGTCGGTTTTTCTGTACCGAGACGACGATGACGAGCATGCTGAACGAACAAAAGGGCGAGCTAGCCATAGAGCGAACAATTTAAGGGCCCGCAATCCATTACGACACTAACACTGGGCTACTGACCACGAGTGGCGATGGCGACACCGCCAGCCACACGACGACACAAGACAACTAATGCGCGCTCACACACACAGCCCATTAGTAAGGAAGTGATGTAAAGCACGAGATCTGTGCCAAGATCTTCGGTCAGCCGGTCGGCCGGCTGATCGATAAGTCGTGATGTCATCGAAAAACAAAAATGTCAAACATCCACAAGGGCTGTGGAGTGAAGGCGTGAAAAAAGAAGAATAAAACCACGCCTACTTGTGGCATGAACCACAAATCCCGTGATGGACACACGATTCGTTTCGTTTCGTTTCGTCTCACTCTGCTTCGTTTCGACGTTGCTTCGGATTGACGTTGTACGTTAAACACGTGGCGTTAAGCGCTTGGCGTTAGACACTCAGGTAGCATTCTCGGTGGCAGCAGGGCAGCTACGAGTAGCGACGAGCTGCAACCCGAGTGTTGTGGGTCCCATCCATTGAACGATTCGCTCATTGGTTTGTCCGTTTACTTAATTGGCTGTCGTCTGGCGGTCATCTTAGATGACACGTCTTAATTTATATATATATATATACGTGCTATATATGCACGTGCGTGAGTGCGTGCGTGCGTGCGTTACCTGCCTGTCTAACTGCCAACGAACGTGGAAGCGCACAAACGAACTCTCTGTCGAACTATCGGCCACTCAAACGAGCTGTCGAGCTATTGAATCGACAGTTCGTTTGTTAGCAGAAAGCAACGAATGATGCTCTCATAAAACTAAACTCAACTGAGCTCTCACAACAGTTGAGGTCCGCTCATTCATTGAGACCTCACTCGTGGACCAAGTGCCAAGACAAGCGGTGAGCTTGATGAGCAACAGCAGAAGCAGCGGGTCAGTAAGCGAGAGAGAGAGTAAGCTTACAAGTGCATCAACTCAATTGAGCTCATTAGAGCGCAAACATTGCCAAGCACGACTCATTGAAGGAACAGACAAGCAAGCGAGCCAGTCAGCACGACGACTATTGGTCTGTCTGTCGGTCGATCGACATGTCGACTGATCAAATTGCACATACACACACACACACACACCACTTGTGAGTGTTTGTGAGTGCGTGCTTACGTGCTTTCTTTAACGTTCGACACGTGACTCAAGAAACGATAAATGTTGCTCGCTGATTCTTTCATTGGAAGTAGCCACTGCTCTCACAAGTGGTAGTTGTGCAAGACACACAGACGCACCACGCTGCCAGTGGCAAGTGCAATGCACTTGACGTTACACTCGCTTCAAGTTTATTGCCGCTGCCGTTGTTGTTGGTGCTGTTAGGCCGACCGTCGTTGCTGCTTGAGGTCCACCACTTATCCTGCCGTTACATTATCCTGCTCATGAAACTGCCCTCACTCACAATGCTGCAGTGTATCCATTAGTAATTGGAACAATTGAACTTGTTATTGAACAACTTTTTGCTCCTTCTTCTTTCTCAACTCGTAAGAGAAATCGCAAGACAAAAAGAAAGCAAGAGAGCAAGTGCTGAGCAATAAGGTAGCAAGCTGTCTAAGAAACAGAGAAAAATTATGTGCTGAAAATAATATTAGATTGACTTTTGTCTTGTTTTGAGTTTGCTAGAACACAATTGATTTGTCTCGTCGCGTCGCGTCTCAAGATTCAACTTATTTATCATGTTGTTGTGTCTGACTATTGTGTGTCGCAATGACAGCATCAGCAACACTAAGTAAAAGAATAATACTGTCCGATTGTTGTTCAGGCAGACAAACAGACAGATAGACACACGAGAACAATTGAGTGGCGATAATTAACTGTAGTCGACGAATTAATTTCTGTTGTCATCCAATAAACAGAGACATATCGAGTTATTGTCGTTGACTTTTGTTGCTGCACACTCTTACTTGTCATGGCCCAGCCTGGTGTCGTAGAACACCAAGTGCGTGTGTGTCGTACGAATAATTATGCGCGCGTGTGTGGCCCAGCGTAAGTAACCCGTGGCAGCTGGCTGCTTACTGGCTAGCTGAAGAAGGCCTGAGATTGAATGAGCGAGTGGGCGCGACACAGCTTGCCCTTCACGAGTTGCTCGCTCGCTCTCTCTGATTATAATTAGATCAAAATCAACAACTACTTTGCGTCAGTCGTTAGCAGCAAGGTTGTGCGTTCGTCTTCTCATTCTAACTCGTTCTCACTTGCTCATCTGTTGTGTGTGCGTGTGTTGCAAGCACGCAGCCTGGCAAGTTGAGTCAGTTTTGATGCATTTTTTGCTACTGCTGCTGCTGCTGTGCATTGTTTCCATGCGATTTTGCTCCCATCTGCCCGCCGCCGCGCAAGTCACGCAGGCCTTGTATATTATCAACGGAGAGGCTATATTTAAACAAACAGACAAAATTTTTGTCGCTCAGCTCTTTGTTCTATTCGAATCAAACAATATTGCAACTGAATAGTGCACTCTTTAGTCGTTAGAATCATCGAGTTAGCCTCATTAAGCTCCATCAGAAGAAGAGTTGGATGTTGGAATAATAAGATTGTCATCACACACAATTCTACACAGCACAAACACAGTACAGTATAAACAAACAGAAAAAAAACAAAGCAAAACAAAACGAGGCGAAACAAAGCAGACCAGAGAGTAAAGCAGAAACTATAATATTACGAAACTCCAACTCACAACAATAACGAATCGAATTAGTGTGAATGATAATAATAATAATCATCTGTTTTTCATTTGCAGTCAATTGTAATTGTGTTGCCAGTTGAACGCGGCAACTCACTCAGTCAGAATGTTTTCTATAGTCCTTCGTTTGTTTTGTTTGATTGTTGCCATAATCACAATCACATCATTGCTATTCGTCAATTGTGAGCCAATAAAACAGTTAAATGCAACCGATGACAGTGTAGTAACAATGCCTAGAACATTGGCTACCGGCACATACAACAATGGAGCACAAACAGACGATATTGTGTTTCGTGCCATTCAATTGGGTGACGCAATCAAATTCACCGATGAACCAGCTCAATTAAACGACAATACTGGATTGCTATGGAGGATTATGAATCCCAATGCAGACGAAAATTTTGAGCCGGCCATCGTGCAGCCAGCCAACGACGAATTGGACGATAAAGATCTGAGTTTGGACGTTGGTCGATCTGATGACCCCCAATAGAAACGACAGCACCGACATACATAGCACCAATTCAAATCAATTCAAACTAATCAATTTCTAATCGAAAGAGCAACTTGTCTTTTGTTTCTCAATGCTTTAGATGATACAATTTGAATAATAATCATCACAGTAGAACATTGTATGTAACGGAGATGAGACAACACTGTTATATAACTATGTGGCTGTTCTTTGCTCACTGTGGCTTTGCATCATTCAAGATTCACGAATGAATCGAATCGTTCGAATTTGCCAAAGCGTCGAAGGAGGGCAAGTGCACCACGCTGCATCAGCGACACTGACATTGACAGTGGCAAAGACGAATCTCATTGTACGCTCTCATCGTAACTGTCGTCGACGTCGTGCGTGTGTTTGCGTGTATATGTGTGTGCACGACGACAGTGTCAAACAAAGTTGTACGGTGAACTGCAAGTGTTGGTTTGCAGTTCACTGTTAGACTTGTGGCTCTGTGACGTCGAAGCTAGAAGTGACGCCAAGCTTTAGCACGCTGACTTTAGTTATATATTCACACAAAGACTGCGTGTGGATATTTCATTTGAAATATAGAACTCTTGAACATGAGCTCAACAGCGACAATCAAAAGACGAACTCAAAAGAGCACTCGCACCAACGATAGAGTGACGATAACATTCTGATTCCAATACTGTCATTGTGTCGGAGCGTGGGCGTGTCCAAATGGTCTTGACCAGTCTTCATGTCAGGCGTAGATGTTGACTGTTGTTGTTCACTCGTCGTTCTTGACCAGTCGGTGTTGGTGTGCGGTCACGTGCAAGCGTTACATTTTGCATGACAATCGAAATGCGCTTCATTCTGTTTGCCTGTTTGTCCGTTCGTTCGCTGGTTTACTTGCTTGCTTACTTGTTTCATGTCCGAGTGGACCATTGCTATGTGTGTATGTTTGTCTGGTTGTCTATCTATGTCTCGGTATGTCTCGGCTACTCAGATACGTGTTTTGTTTGCGCATCAGTTGTACAGTTGAGTTAAGTCGAGTTTAGCTTTGTTTTGTCAGTTCACTAAACTAATTCACGACTCGCGAGTTTAAGTTGCAATTCAACGTTGAAAATCAATGTTCAGCTGAAAATCACACTCAAACAGATGACTCGACAAAAGAAGCGAGAGCAACAAAAAGCGAGAATAGCAAGTTCACAGCGGACATCAAGACAAAAGAGCTTTCTCTTTCTCACTAACAGCCAACGTTAAGGCAAGAGATAGAGCTTATGATAGTTTTATGTAGTGTTCCAAGTCTACATGCAACTATTGCTATGGCTGTTACTATAGCTGTCGCTATGGGCTGAGCTGAGCTGAGCCAAGCCGAGCCGAGCAATGTTGGTCAACAGTGATACTGCAATGCCTACTATGAAAGTGAGACTGGAATCCGCACAAACAGATCGTGAGCGTTCAATTGTCGCGTTGCGTCGCATTGTGTCGTGGCAAAGGTGACGCCAATTCATTCATTTGGTCGCCTCTTTATTATTGTCATTATTTTGGCAGACAAACGACGTTAAGCCTCTCTTCTCATTCACTGAACATACAGAGTGGTCCATATGAGAGGAACTGACAGCCAGTGGGTTGGCCCATTCAAGTCGAGCTTAGGATCAAGTTCGACACACGTGCGGTTCATTCGCACATCTACGCACGCACACACACACGAAAATCTGGGCACACAAGAATGACTTCCGGTGCGCTCAATCACGCGTGCCACGTGCCAACAATTGGTGGCATGCTCAGCAGTGGCCATCGCTCACCTGGTTTGTGACCAGCCTCTGCATGTTGTGGTCAATCTTTTCGTTTTTGCACGCCTTTTTACACAGACGAACGTCGCAATGGCTAACTTTGTTCGATTCAAGTTGTGGTTCGCGACAAACAAACAATTCGTAGTTTGTTTGTTTGTTGCTAGCAAAACAACAACGAGATTAAAGTCAACGAAAGCAACATTGGAAACAAACGTTGATGAGGGACACCAGCGAGGGATGCAAGTGTCACATGAAAACGTACCGCTCACGATTTTAACGCTCGCGTGAACCTCGTGTGTGAGCAAGTGAGCGAGCGCGTGTTTGTGCGCGCCGGAAGTGCGCAAATGAAACAAATCAAGAGGCTTACGCATACAAATAGTGACAAAGTTATAGGTATTTTTGTTTGTCTGAACGAGTTTTCTATTAACTATTCTAATGCTGGACGTCACACGTCGGACGTGGAATGTTGAATGCTGAATGCTGAATGCTGAATGTTGATAGTTGAGAATTGAAATCAACTCTAATACGTACTCAACTCGTACAACGCTCAGCTTGAACGTACATTGTCTAGCCAGACAAGACGTTCTTTCGATGTCGAAACGTGCCAGCCAATATCCACTTATTGGTTATTCCAAATGCACACCACGAGCTGGGTATTGTAACGAATAGAATCTCGAGTGGACAAACAGTTTGTTGTTACACACACACTTTACTTTTCCCCTTCGAACAAATAGTAAAGTTTATGATATGCTCCCCGTCGAATGCTGACTTGACTATTGAGTTTTGGAACTTCAATTTCGATTTTCGATGCTCTTCCTTCTCCTTTCGATATTGTTACAACCAATTTGGCACAAGCACACCAACTGACTGGCGACAATTTAATCGAGCGGAACTGGCGACCGGAAATCAAAATACGCCCCCAACCAGGCTGACTCTCTCCCTCTCTGGTGCCAGGTGCCACATGCAAGCTAGCAAGCAAGCATGGAAGTCAATAGGCAAGCTAATAGCGGACAAATAATAATAACAACAAGCCAATGTTCAAGCAGTGTTAGGGCTCACATTCAGATTCAGATTCACTCACAAACTCCAGACCTTTGTGTAGCTTGAAAGGTTGGGGGCGAGAATGCTCGCTCGACAATGGACAAAGCTAAACATTCGTGAAACTTGGGGGCTCGCACTTCCGCTCAATTAACTTGCAATTATTGCTAGGCTCGGCTAGGCTACGAATAGGCTAGAATCGACAGCACCAAACAACCACCACTACGACCACTAAAACACTGACGAAAAGCAAAATAAAATGATAATATGGAATAGAATAAAAACAAGCATGTAATAACAGGAGTTCGCGTCAAGGGAGCGCCAGTGTCAATTGACCTTGTCGCTTCGTATGTGCTCGCTTGCCAACACAACAGTGGCGTCTTATTCTTCCTCTTTGCAAAATGTGTGACGTCCACCCATCGATCATTCGGCGTCGACCTCTTGCTAGGCGTTGTCGTGGTCGTATTTGTTGCTGTGGACTAGCGAGAGGCGATGAGCGAACAAGCGAGCAAGTGAACGAACGAACGAGCTCGAGCTCGAGCATGAATTTTTGACCCGTCTTTTCATTCCTTCATTCGGCTTCGCATTTAGCGAACCGACCGTTGGGCCCACGAACCGTTCGCTTGGGCTCACGTCAATGGCTCGGTTTTCAATTTAAAACGTCCGTCATTCTATCTGTCTTGCCAACATTAAAGTTTGCTTGCTTTCTTCTCACACACACACAGACGTTGAGTTGAGCTTCGAGTGGCGAGTGAAACGAGCAAGCACAAGAGAACGTTGAACAGAAATTTAACACTAGCTGTTGTGTGTGTCATCAAGCACTAACATAACAAGACAACAGTTTCCATCTGCTTTTAAGCAGCAATATTCGTTTGCGCAGCAAAACCGGAAGTTGTTTTGCCTTCACACATCACACATTCAGAACGATGGGCCGACACTCCCGACCAATAGATAGACGGACTTCACTTGTTGTTGCTGTTGTTGTTGTTGCGAACGAACTATCGATCGAATATGAAGAGGCGTTTGGCTAAACATTTGTATTTAGCATACTTTAGACAAAATCAACAACTATATATGTGTTGAGTTGGGTAGTTAAGTTGAATAGAAAAGAGGTGGGGTCGGCGACACAGTTGCTGTTGCTATTGTGGCACAAATAAAGGTTCTAGCGACCTCGTTACGATCGTTGTGTGATGCCACGCCCACAAGACGACGAGCTAACTCGCTCATGAACACGCGCGAACACGAGTCTGGGCCTGATCCTCAACAACATTGACAATAGCACGGCAAAAGCAGAATCAGAAGCAATAGCTTGCGTGGAATATTGCTCGCTCGTCGTTGTTGTGGCTATGTTCACGTTGTTATGAGGGACGCTAAAAATGGCCACGAAAGATGCAACAACAACAACCATCAACAAGCAGTAGATAGCAGACAGCAAGATACTAGTCGAGCTATATAGCGACGCGATCTAGGGCCAATTCGACGCATGCTTTTGTAACCAAGCCAAGTTGAGCATTAGTATTAATCGAGGTCATCAAGAACAAGCGATCACAAGGCGCCAAGAGCGAAAAATCGAAGCCAAGCGAAGACCTTTGTCATCATCGATTGTGGCTAGAAGACAGACAGACGGGCGAACGCCATAATCGGCTCAACAGAACGCCATGGAATAGATTTAGTCATATGTTTAGTTAGATTTTGTTTTGGCTTCGCTTTGTGCAATTCGTGTGTCACACACACGTTGTTTTGTCATGTTTTTCGACGTTGAATGTTATTATTATTATTATTGTGGTTGTCGAATGGCAAATGTCAAATATTGTTGTCGTAGAATGGCAATGACGACGTCAATTCGGACAGAAAGCACGCTCAGGAGAGGAAGACATAGAAAGCATAAGGTTGCTTTGTTCGCGCTGGTGTGTGTGTGTGTGTGTGAGTGTGAGTGAGTGTGCTCGTGCTGGATAATAAATAAACATTGAGTTGTTGTCTCATAATTTTCATTCCACAAGCTTGAAACGTCGTGAGGTCGTTTTCTCAATGACTTCAGTCTACAGCAGTCTCAAGCAAAGCTGAGTATTCCATGAGTTACTAATACTTGAGACAAGTTCGAGTCTTGACTGGCAAACTTTATCGAAAAAGCTGAACTAAAAGCTTGAAATAATACAGCTTTACAATAAATACTGGAGAATGAATCATAAACTGAAATGGGACCCATTCAGTTATTTAGTTAGTACAGTTGGCTAGCCAGTTATTGTTGGGCCGAGAGCTTGGGCTGAGTGCTTGCTGTTTGCTCGCTTGGTGTGTCGAAATGAGCTTTAGCATTCTATGAGCAGATTGAAATAAAGAAAAAAAACACACACACAGACAAAGCTCATTCTCAATATTTTTGTTCACTTCCATTTCCATTTCAATATTGATATTAATATTAATATTAACCGTCAACATGACACAACATAGCGATATAGTTGTGCACGTGCACAGTATTACGTCTTGCGTGCCGAGCAAGTGGACATTTGTGCGCTCTATCTGAGCAAAATTGCATCATTGCGACTGTCAAGCTGCGAAACAATTGTCTCGTTGTCGGTTTACACTGAATCAACAACGAGTTGGACACTTTCAGCTGTCTGTTACTCTCTGGTGAGCGACTGTCTGACTGACTGAGTGACTGAGTACTGGCACGAGTGACTACACGAGTTAAAGCCCATGAATCGGCGTTCAGGGGGCCCGTCATTTAACAAAGTCTAACAAGTTGTGTGTGTGTGTGTCTAACAGAATGTATGTCATACGTACGGTTGGAGAGACGAAAGGGGCGGGCGGGTAGAGCGTGTAGGGCGTGTTGTAAGGCTGAAAGCTGGCACAAACAGCTGCCACACTCACCGCACTGCACAACAGAGCCATGAGTCGAGTGTTTGCCATTTTTTCAATATCTTTTTCAACTGCTACTATTGTAATGCTATCAATCGTGTTGTTGTTGTTGTTTTCATAACTGACGCATAACTTCAAGTGTTTATGTTATCTCCAGTCGCTGGTTGTGTGAGCATAGAGTTATGCTTTTTTTCACGTTATTCCACGCTATGTTTTGACCTCACTCGCGAATGTTCTCACTCTACGAGATCGAATGTCGAGCTCGGGCGCGATACAATCATCGCAAGAGATACACACACTTACACTATGCATTAGCTGCCAGCACATAGAATTTTGGATTGTACGATATTTCAAGTGTGCGTGCGTATCAAATAAATATAAAAGCGAGTAGTATGACACTGGGCTCATGTATTCGCTTGCGTCTAACATTTGCCGACCTTTGTTGACCAACTGTTAGTTTGTTCGTTGCATTCTTACACTGCGACATTGTCATATTCGTCGTCGTTTATTTGCAACTTAAGACTTATACGCCACAGCTCACAGCTCACAGCTCACAACAACTGTGTAGATTTGGCTTGATAGATTCGAAACACACACAATAAGATTTCCATATTCTATCTATTTACCTATTGTTGTTATTATAGAGAGTTCATCTATTAATAATTCTATTGTGAACCGTCATTTCATTACTTACTGACAATGTTCATATGTAAACAAACACAAACGAAGAGAAAAAAGAAAAAGGAGAAGTAAAGATGACCCATTGTGTGTAACTATCACTTGCTTGTCAATGATGAGCATATTATGCAAAACTGCGATTTTCTCCACCAAAAGATAACCCTTTTGCCGTGCTCAAGCATTGCGTCTGTTGACATTCTCTCTCTCTCTCTCGGCCGACCCTCGTCCGATCGTCTGGCCCTGTCTTTCTATTTGAACTTGAACGTTTTGTGGGTTTGTCTTTCTTTCAAGTGTGCAACAACAACAGCAGACTCACTGTTGCTAAGCCCGTTGTTTACAATGAGTCGATGATAAAGAAGGTCGCGCATGGATAGCACGAGCTTCATGTACTAACTTCGTTGTTCGTTCCTCCTCGCGAATCGCCACAAACTGTAAACATTTTTGCACGGCAGCGACGATGACAATCATCCTGCACGTGTGACGTCACTCACTTTGAGCTTAGTATCATCGATACTAAATGTATATAAATATTTGAGCCGGTGAAGCCATGGATCGATTATCTATCGTTGGTATCTCTCGAAGAATATTTGTCGCCTGCTCGGGGCGCCAACTATCGAAGAATACAATGAGATTGATTGGACTCACGCTTGGGCGCACACTTGGTGCGTGCCAATCGATTGGACGCACACACACATTTGCACGTGCTTTGCGCGCCGTGCAATATCACAGAGCGCAAACCAGCTGTCTCGCTAGCGTCGACAACAGACAGACAGAGTTACATCACTCGGCTCAAGAATTTCATTCGGCGAGCAAGAATTCACACTGAACGATGTTGTTAATGCCAGTTGCAGTTGTTGCGTACGCCTGAGTGCAGTGACATCGTCGACGATACGACGATACGACGATACGACGTGATGACGCTGATTAAATTAAATCAAGTAGTTGTTGCCGTTCGGGCTAAATCTCGAGTGCGAATGCGTCTATGACAACATACGACAGACTCAGAGGATTTTGTTTAGTCTTGTCATTGTTGCTTTGTTATTCTAGCAGCTTCTAACAACGCACTTGTTCGAAGCAATGTGGCACAATGACGTGCAACAACGACAAAGAACGCGTTGACGCTGAAATAACAACAGTAAGGCGAAAATGCGAGCCACAATCACAGATCAATTGACTAACTAATGGCGTGATCTATGAATGTGAGCGCGTGCACGAGCGCAAGCACAAATTTGTCAACTGTTTCGTGAGCAGTTAAAGTTAGAATTGGAGATAATAGTTTGTTGTTGCTGCAAGAGCTGATCAATTACTATGCAATTAGAGTACACTTGTCACTTACGATCTGATAAACGCGACGAGCCGCGAACGGCTAGACGATTCGCCGTTCACTCACTCGCACTTGCAGTTTAACTAATGCTCGCTCGCTTGCTTGCCTTATAGACAGTGACAACAACAGTGTCAACGAATCCCACACGAAAAAGCAAATAGCAAATAACGACGAACAGCGAGCAGCTAACAAAACAGCTTTGGGTGTGTGTGTGTGCGTTTGTTTGTGCGCCTCATAAGCATAAGCATAAGCATCCAAACCGTAAGTGTCATAACAACGGCAACGACGACATGTGTTGTGGACGAGTGCGTGTGTGTGTGCTCGCCGGCAACAGGGAGCCGTGACATACAAATAAAACGATGCAGCCACTGCCGCCGCCGACGACCACCGCTACGACGCCACGACGACAGATAGGCAAACAGCATCAGCATCTGCGACAACGACAGTGGCAGCCACAGCCATAGCGACAGCAATGACTGATGAGCGCCTGCTGCAACGAGCATTGCCAATGGCACCGACTTATGCAAATGAGCTAGCTCACTTACTAACTCGATAGTCAAACATTCGAATAGATAGATAGATAGTTGACGAACGTGTGTATTTGCTTTTGCCCACTTTGTTCACACCACACATCTCTTCTCTCTGTTATATAAATATAATTTTTTGTTGTTGAACAGCCAACCAATCTCTCTTTCTCTCTTGAGGTCTGATTGCTCTTGTGGTCCACCCTGTACTCGCTGTGCACCGTTGTTGTTGTAACAACCCGCCGTCTGGCTGGACGTTACGTAGAGGACAAAACGTGGACCGCCACACGGGACCGTCCTGCCCCTATCGACAACAACAACAACAGAAGCAACAACAACGTTCTCGTTGTTATTAGCATTGTTGTTCGTTTCTCTGGCTACATCCGGTGGGCGTGGCATCGTCCAAACGGGACGCAACAACCAATCGCTTTGGGGCGTGTTACGTGAGCCGGCTTGCTAGTCTTTATACTCTCTCTCTCGCTCTATCTTTTTCTCTCTGGTGTTAGTGAGTGCGTGTGCGTGCGTGCTTGCGTGAGTGTCAGTTGAAGAGTTGAGCGCACATGGGCACGTGCACTCTCACATTCCAACACACGCACACACGAGCACTCGCAAGCCTCAATCATCGAGCTTCAGTCATTGCTAGAGACTATTACACAATCATCTCATGCCAAATGTGAGTTGGTTCGTTCTCACATATAAGATCACATTGGCATTTGTTCGCTGTGTGTCTGCTTATATGCGTGCTGATCTAACTGTTCGTTTTTTCGTTTTCGACAGCCAAATAGCAATAGAGGCCCACCTTCTTCCCCTTGCTCACTTTTATTCTACAGTAACACAATGTGGACATTATCTGACACTCTTTGCTTCTCTCATCGCAACTTGGCCCTCTCGCTCGTCAGCCTGCTTGCTTGCTTGACTATCTATGTATTTGTGTCTGCGTCAGTTTGATTCGTTTGAGCTCACTCAAACAGCTCGAGCTCTAACCCAAACTCAAACAACTCGAACCCAAACTCCGGCTACGTGTCTCAACACTCGCTTCTCTCGAGGGATTGTCTCGAAAAGGACAACGGGCGCCCACTCGACGCTCATTGTCGATTCAGTTGTGCTGTAAGCTTGCCTTTGATGTGAGCGTATGATGTGTTGCAAATGATCACTGCTGTGCCGTCTGTACAGCGAGTGGGTGCGAGTCTGTTGAGGCACATTCAGTATTTAGCACGCCAATCAGTCATTGAGTTAGTCAGCAGCCAGTTGGCGGTCGAGATGACTGCGATGCTATTGCACAATTTTTTCATTCTTCCATTCAATGCAATCCATATCTCAAGTGCATTGTTCATCGGTAATGGCCATCGCAATGGTAGATCATGGATCACACTAAGCCATGGACATCAACGTTCAAGCTTCGTTTGCCAAGTCACACCAACTGCAGAGAAGCAAAAAGAAGAGTCAGCTAAACGCTAACACGCTCAACATAGGAGAATAAATACGAATGAAAGAGTCTCGAGTCTCATTTACCTGTCGATGCCGATGTCGACGACGCGGATACAGATGAGCTTCGTGTTGAGATTTGAGGACGCGACATTCGGAAAGCGCGCACAATTTTCGCATTGTACGGCATCGCTTTGCGTGTCATACCTGTCGTGGTATCAACCAATTTGTGATACAAATTAACCATATAAGTGGGCGCACTTGGTGATGAAAACAATTTCTCCTGCTGCTGCTGCTGATCTTTTTTCAACGTTCTTTCAATTTTATCCGTTTTCGGTCGATGTTCTTGCTTTATTTCTGTTACTTTCAATTGACGCGGCGTCCAATTGGCGGCGTTATTAGTTGTCAACAAATGCTCAAAACGCTGAACTTGTTCATCGTTCATTGATGATTCCGTTCGTGTGTTTGTACGCGAACTACTGTCGCGAGCTGTACGCTTCCGCTTCGTTCGTGATGTTATTCGTCTATTATTGTTTTTTCTAGTGTTGTGTCTCTCTAGCAACGATGATAGACGCTCGTATTTCTTCTTTCTTGTTTTTTTGCGCCTCGAATGATGCTGCCACAATTGTGGATGTGCCCGACACATTGTCTGGCGCCACTCGTCCACATTGTCCACAATGCTGTGGTGGTGAGGCTGTGTCGGTAAATTCATCAACGGTGAGCTAGAATTGTCATTGCTAGTGTCCGACAATTGTGAGGCCAAGCGCTGAATGAGCAAGTCACGTGTGTCCATTTGATGACAAATTGAATGGCGCAACTTTTGCACCCTAACTATGTGTTCATCGTGAACATCATGCTGTGACAACAACAGATCAATGCCAGTGCCACTGCCACTGCTATGTGGCACTGGAATAAAGGTCACTCCTGTCCATGTGTCGTCCAAATCAATGTTACTATCACAATCGTACTCACCGGTACAGACTTTCTTCATGGTTTTAGAATGCACGTGTGCATTGTTGAACATCGGCGAGGCAATCAAGTTTGTCCACGCCAGCAATAGTGACACACGAAGCACTGGTAATGCACACATTGTGGTAGTTATATGTTACGTTTGTGTTGGTCAATTAGTCAATAATCAATAACGATGTGATAAACTTGAATTGGGGCCTGAGCAACTTAGTATTTTTTTTGCTTGTTTTAGGCAATAGATTCTTGTAGAGACTAGATTTGCACTCTTCTTCTTCTGGATGAACACGTGCTGATCTGCCGACTGAAGAAAGTGAACTCAGCTCAACTGAGCTCAACTAGGTGAGTGCAAGAGCTGTAGCACGTGCACCACCTGCTCGCGGATTTCATCAATGCAGAGATGCGCATGGCAACGGACATAGGAGATTGCGCAGGGCGTACGGCGTGGCAAACCTGATGGCCTTGTCTAAACAAGTGGGGCTATGCATGGGTTATGGTTGCCGCGAGTTTGACGAGCTGACTCATCGAGCTAAGGCAGTAGCAGCAGAGTTTTACTGACGACTTGTTAGCGTTGTGTCCAATCCCTTTTCCGAGATTTGGCCCAATGGAGAAACATCATTCGTCCATTGAGCCATGCAGAGTCCATTGGTTCCACCATTGGCGACGAATGCACTCGGAAGCCAATGGCCAA